>CAJVRN010000064.1:14412500-14607501 GCA_911728415.1 Lagocephalus sceleratus | reverse complement strand
CTAACCCTAACCCTAACCCTAACCCTAACCCTAACCCTAACCCTAACCCTAACCCTAACCCTAACCCTAACCCTAACCCTAACCCTAACCCTAACCCTAACCCTAACCCTAACCCTAACCCTAACCCTAACCCTAACCCTAACCCTAACCCTAACCCTAACCCTAACCCTAACCCTAACCCTAACCCTAACCCTAACCCTAACCCTAACCCTAACCCTAACCCTAACCCTAACCCTAACCCTAACCCTAACCCTAACCCTAACCCTAACCCTAACCCTAACCCTAACCCTAACCCTAACCCTAACCCTAACCCTAACCCTAACCCTAACCCTAACCCTAACCCTAACCCTAACCCTAACCCTAACCCTAACCCTAACCCTAACCCTAACCCTAACCCTAACCCTAACCCTAACCCTAACCCTAACCCTAACCCTAACCCTAACCCTAACCCTAACCCTAACCCTAACCCTAACCCTAACCCTAACCCTAACCCTAACCCTAACCCTAACCCTAACCCTAACCCTAACCCTAACCCTAACCCTAACCCTAACCCTAACCCTAACCCTAACCCTAACCCTAACCCTAACCCTAACCCTAACCCTAACCCTAACCCTAACCCTAACCCTAACCCTAACCCTAACCCTAACCCTAACCCTAACCCTAACCCTAACCCTAACCCTAACCCTAACCCTAACCCTAACCCTAACCCTAACCCTAACCCTAACCCTAACCCCCTAACCCTAACCCTAACCCTAACCCTAACCCTAACCCTAACCCTAACCCTAACCCTAACCCTAACCCTAACCCTAACCCTAACCCTAACCCTAACCCTAACCCTAACCCTAACCCTAACCCTAACCCTAACCCTAACCCTAACCCTAACCCTAACCCTAACCCTAACCCTAACCCTAACCCTAACCCTAACCCTAACCCTAACCCTAACCCTAACCCTAACCCTAACCCTAACCCTAACCCTAACCCTAACCCTAACCCTAACCCTAACCCTAACCCTAACCCTAACCCTAACCCTAACCCTAACCCTAACCCTAACCCTAACCCCTAACCCTAACCCTAACCCTAACCCTAACCCTAACCCTAACCCTAACCCTAACCCTAACCCTAACCCTAACCCTAACCCTAACCCTAACCCTAACCCTAACCCTAACCCTAACCCTAACACCTAACCCTAACCCTAACCCTAACCCTAACCCTAACCCTAACCCTAACCCTAACCCTAACCCTAACCCTAACCCTAACCCTAACCCTAACCCTAACCCTAACCCTAACCCTAACCCTAACCCTAACCCTAACCCTAACCCTAACCCTAACCCTAACCCTAACCCTAACCCTAACCCTAACCCTAACCCTAACCCTAACCCTAACCCTAACCCTAACCCTAACCCTAACCCTAACCCTAACCCTAACCCTAACCCTAACCCTAACCCTAACCCTAACCCTAACCCTAACCCTAACCCTAACCCTAACCCTAACCCTAACCCTAACCCTAACCCTAACCCTAACCCTAACCCTAACCCTAACCCTAACCCTAACCCTAACCCTAACCCTAACCCTAACCCTAACCCTAACCCTAACCCTAACCCTAACCCTAACCCTAACCCTAACCCTAACCCTAACCCTAACCCTAACCCTAACCCTAACCCTAACCCTAACCCTAACCCTAACCCTAACCCTAACCCTAACCCTAACCCTAACCCTAACCCTAACCCTAACCCTAACCCTAACCCTAACCCTAACCCTAACCCTAACCCTAACCCTAACCCTAACCCTAACCCTAACCCTAACCCTAACCCTAACCCTAACCCTAACCCTAACCCTAACCCTAACCCTAACCCTAACCCTAACCCTAACCCTAACCCTAACCCTAACCCTAACCCTAACCCTAACCCTAACCCTAACCCTAACCCTAACCCTAACCCTAACCCTAACCCTAACCCTAACCCTAACCCTAACCCTAACCCTAACCCTAACCCTAACCCTAACCCTAACCCTAACCCTAACCCTAACCCTAACCCTAACCCTAACCCTAACCCTAACCCTAACCCTAACCCTAACCCTAACCCTAACCCTAACCCTAACCCTAACCCTAACCCTAACCCTAACCCTAACCCTAACCCTAACCCTAACCCTAACCCTAACCCTAACCCTAACCCTAACCCTAACCCTAACCCTAACCCTAACCCTAACCCTAACCCTAACCCTAACCCTAACCCTAACCCTAACCCTAACCCTAACCCTAACCCTAACCCTAACCCTAACCCTAACCCTAACCCTAACCCTAACCCTAACCCTAACCCTAACCCTAACCCTAACCCTAACCCTAACCCCTAACCCTAACCCTAACCCTAACCCTAACCCTAACCCTAACCCTAACCCCCTAACCCTAACCCTAACCCTAACCCTAACCCTAACCCTAACCCTAACCCTAACCCTAACCCTAACCCTAACCCTAACCCTAACCCTAACCCTAACCCTAACCCTAACCCTAACCCTAACCCTAACCCTAACCCTAACCCTAACCCTAACCCTAACCCTAACCCTAACCCTAACCCTAACCCTAACCCTAACCCTAACCCTAACCCTAACCCTAACCCTAACCCTAACCCTAACCCTAACCCTAACCCTAACCCTAACCCTAACCCTAACCCTAACCCTAACCCTAACCCTAACCCTAACCCTAACCCTAACCCTAACCCTAACCCTAACCCTAACCCTAACCCTAACCCTAACCCCTAACCCTAACCCTAACCCTAACCCTAACCCTAACCCTAACCCTAACCCTAACCCTAACCCTAACCCTAACCCTAACCCTAACCCTAACCCTAACCCTAACCCTAACCCTAACCCTAACCCTAACCCTAACCCTAACCCTAACCCTAACCCTAACCCTAACCAAATTTCAGACCTCTAGCACTTACCCTTCTCCAGAAACCTCGAGTTTGGGGAATTCCCCATCGTGGTAAACTCACTATATACCTAACCTAACCCTAGCCCTAACCCTAGCCCTAACCCTAGCCCTAAGCCTAACCCTAACCATTTTTAAATGGCGCAATTTCGAGACAAAAACAAGCCTAGGATGCTCAGAACAGCCCCTAGAACGCCATCCCAGAGTTTTAGCTCGATAGCGCCACCTATCATTTCCTCAGATTTCCCAAAAATGTCCCTGAGACGCACTACCAATCCACTCCAAATGGCCTGAAACGTGCTTAAAACACATTTCTGTAGGTAGGTGAATTTCCCAAACCATAACCCTAAACACTTTGGAAAATTTCACCAAAACCGCTGGCTGGCTGGCTGGCCCATTCATTTCAATGGGGAAAGTTCAAACCCGTTTAACTCCGGATCTGGACCTCGGAGAGCCTTGCAAACCGCCTCCGTCTGACATAATTCGACCACGGGGAACACGCCTGTCCAATCCCCGACCTTCTACGCCCTCCCTAGCCCGAGATATGGCCAAAATAAAGTCCATTTCCGGTCTAGCTCCCAAACCGGAAGTCGGATCCGGACCAAACTTACAGGATCTTCATCCTATCGCCCGACTTACCTGTGTACCAAATTTCAGACCTCTAGCACTTACCCTTCTCCAGAAACCTCGAGTTTGGGGAATTCCCCATCGTGGTAAACTCACTATATACCTAACCCTAACCCTAACCCTAACCCTAACCCTAACCTAAGCTTCTAACCCTAACCCCAACCCTAACCCTAACCTTAATTCCTAACCCTAACCTTAATTCCTAACCCTAACCTTAAGCCTAACCCTGACCTTAACTCCTAACCCTAACCTTGAGCTTAACCCTAGCATAATTTAACCCTAACCTCAACCTTCCGTTTTTCTAAAAGCACAATTTAGAGTGGGGAGGAGGTGATCCCGGGAGGAGAGAGGGATGATGGACTGTGCCGTCAATCTTGGCGTCTTCGACGCCAAGATTAACTTTTCCTTACCTAATCTAGCCCGTGCCTCTCCTTCTTCTTCTTCTGGTTTCCCTCTTCCCCCTCTTTCTTATTCACAGGTGGAAAAATAATTAATGGGTTAAGGAAATTACAAATTCGTGGGTCCTGTGCATTCGTTTTTGGCGGATTACTTTATGAAAAAATATTTGTTTATATTAGATGTGGATAATTTTCATTCCTTGAATTTGTGGTTTATTATTATAATGTTATTTCTCTTATTGATATTACTGTACTGCACAATTTATTACGGTTCGGCTTGATGGAGGACGTAAATTCATAAAAATTCTAAAAATTCTCTTAATTACTCCCCCCAAAAAAATAATGAAAAAAGAATTCCAATTGACGGACACCTTTGAACGCCTCACAGGTGTTCAGAGGTGTCAGATTTCCTCTCTCCATCTTAGCCTAGGACCTTTAACTTGGACGCGCATGGCACATGACGCCATTTTGGTCCATGAGCGACGACAAGGAATCAACTACCAATTTTCGATCACAAGTTTAGCCTGAAGAAGGTTTAATCTAACCGAAACGTAGCTTTTTTTGTGCTCCTTGTCGAGCGAATAAAGTTTCTACTCCTGCATTGGAGGAGTCGTCTTTTTTTGAATTTTATTGTTTTAATCGGGACGACTTACAAAGAATGGCCGAATTTGAGGACTGGACGACGGTGTACTACGGCGGGCGTCGCCGTAGGAGGAATAGGTACGTGTCACCTCCACCTCAGAGGCGTTATTACGCCGACACTACCGCCACGACGGCCCCCCGCTACGTCCCAGACGGCCAGAGACGCTCTTACGCTTCTGTCACTCGGGGGCCCCCCCGCCGCCCCCCCCGACGTGACGCGTCCTCCGCGTCCCGTTCCAGACAACGGGGCGCCAAGAACGTGCAGTACAGGTACAGACAATATAATTATAACAACGCCTATCAACGCCCCCGACGGAATCAGCTGTTTAATCAGGATCGGCGATTCCCACGGAGTTTTCGATCACGTGACAGGGGGGCTCCGGATCGACGATGGTGGCGCGCACCTGATGTGGACCGACGCGGACCGGCACGTTCCGCCGACCGCGAGTTTGCAGTGAAGGTGCGCATCCTCCACAAGATCATCAAAGCCACACACCATCTGCAAAATGTGTCGAGGGAGGAACCTCCGGCCATGATTGAGGACATGGCACAAGTCCTCGCCACAACCATCAAACCCTCCACGCCATCAGAGAAAACTATGGATTTCATCTATGGCAATGCCAAAAATTGGGCCTTCAATACTGTCCTCATACTGAGGGATCATTATACAGAGGTTATTGAAGAGGAGATGACTAAACTAACAGCCCTCAATACAACATCCGACTGGGAGCGGCCCTTTGAAATAGCCGCCAAGTGGGCGCGGCGTAACCTGGGGAGACGCCTTTTACCTGAGACGGTGGAGCGGGCTGAGGTGCTCCTCATAGCCCGACTGTCTGAGAAGGAGACAGCAGCCGCTCCCCTCACACAATCCCCAGATGCTCCGGGAGAGTCCACGCCTACGATGGAACAGCAACAGGTGCCCCCACGTCGCCTCCATCTCCTCCTCATCCACCTGCCAGCAACCACATTACAGTTACGGCACAGGTCCACACGGTACCTGATTTATCCCCAGACATTCAGGTGGACCCCTCTCCTCAGTCTCCGATCTCTCAGCCGGTGGGCCGGCACGCCACGCGTGCGGCTGCCACCATGACTGACACGATAAGAGATTGGTCATCGCTGTCGTCATCGGAGCAGGAGTCCCAGCCCTCCCCTTTACTGCCGGAATCAGCAGGGCTGGGCAGACAGCCAGACATGGCTCCCAAGGAGCAGAGGCCTAAACGCACCACCTTTACTAGACCAGGTGGGGCGCTGTCTACACTCTCTCCACAGCCCATACACAGATCCTCCCCAGGCCAGACGGAGGAGGACCTTCTCCCTCCGACCACGTCGACGCCTCAGGTGACGAGACCCACCTTCCCGGGGAGCAGAACTTCGTGCCGGACTCCGCTCCTGGTTGGCCCGCCCTACGTCGAGGACCTACTGGAGGAGGAGGACCTCATCAGTTTCCTGGAAGAGTGCCAGGAACTTTCCATCACACCAGGTACCTCAAGGGCTTCCATGCCAAAACATACACGGCAACCACTCATCAGTTTTCACACAACTGCCACAGACACACATGACCACACCACGCCTGCTAGAACACCCACCCGCAGACCTACTAAGCACATTAACACCACACACAAGATAAAAAATTGGAGCCTGGCAGTGAAGGAAAAACGGCTGATTCTGGGAGACTCAAATGTCGCCAGATTTCCCCCATTCCAAATTCCAAATCTACAGATAGATAGCTTCCCAGGGGCCACTTTTCGGCATCTGAAGGGGGTGTTGTCCAAGATTGAACCTGTCCACACAGTTGAACAGGTGATCCTGTCTCTGGGCATAAACAATAGACTCCAAAATATTCAGACTTCGCTTAAAGAGTTGCAGAGGCTTCACAAAACTGCATCCCTTAAATTCCCACAAGCAGTCATTTGGATTCCGGCCATCAGTTTTTCCAGGAGTCTTCCTTCCAAGGACCAGATGCATCTGCACACTCTGAATAAATATATTAGGTCCAACTATCAGTCCCTTCCTGAACTCCCCAGAAGCCAGTTCTCGGTGGAGAAGGATGGCGTCCATTGGACCCACGCCACAGCATCTCGACTGCTGAATCACTGGTCTCAGATGGTAAACTAATAGCCCCCCATGAACCTGCCTTCTCAGGAGGGGGACAAAAGCGTTATCAATCTGAGCAGAAAATTCCAGCTTTCGCCAGCACAGTTCTCCTTACTCAGCAAGGGACTCACATTTGTTCCTACTAAAGGCAGCAATCGAGACTTAATAAACAGGACTCGATTTGATTTGCAACAATTTCATAGAAAACTTAAGATTGCTGCATATTTTGAAGGAAAGGGGGATTCTGACCCTCCACCTTTCACTCCAAAATCTGATTGGACCCCCTCATTGATTCACTTACCTGTTCAAATTAAAACAATCATACTAAATGATCTGGAATATTTTGACTCCAAATTCAAAATGAAAGCTATTAAACCCAATCTTACTAAATTAGAAACAGAAGCTCTAAGATCCCTGCAGAGTAATCCATTGATTGTTATCAAACCGGCTGACAAGGGCAGTGCGGTGGTGATCATGGACAGGGATCAATATGTCTGGGAGGGTTATCGACAATTATTGGACAACACCTATTACGTACAATTGGATAAGCCAATTTATCAAGAAACAATCCCTATGGTAAAACAAATAGTTCAAACATTATATGATAAAAAATTTATCAACTCAAAACAGAAAAATTATTTAATTGGCAGCGAGGAACCCAGACCTAGACGCTTCTATATGTTACCAAAAATTCATAAAGAGCCCAGCAAGTGGAGCAGACCGTACGAGATTCCCCCTGGAAGACCTATTGTCTCAGATTGCAACAGTGAAACTTATTATACTGCTGAATATTTGGATTTTTACCTCAATCCTCTCTCAGTCCAACACCCCAGTTACTTAAAAGACACATATGACTTCATTGGAAAAATCCAATTACTTTCCATTCCTCCAAATTCCTTTCTCTTCACTATGGATATTGAGAGTCTGTATACAAATATTGATATTTCAGAGGGCATTCAAGCAGTAAAAAATATCTTTCTTAAATATCCAGACTCTAAAAGACCGGAAAAGGAATTACTACAATTATTACGCATAAATCTCACTCGTAATGATTTTGAATTTAACAACAAATTTTTCCTGCAAATCAAAGGCACAGCTATGGGGAAGAAATTCGCCCCAGCATATGCCAACATTTTCATGGCGGAATGGGAAGAATTAGCCGTGCAATCCTGCCCCATAAAGCCACTACACTATTACAGGTACTTGGATGACATCTGGGGCATCTGGGATCATTCTAGAGAGGAATTTGAGGTATTTCTAAATATTCTCAACACTTATAATCCGTCAATCAAACTAAAGGCACACATTGATTTGAATTCAGTGGACTTTTTAGATACCACTACCTACAAAGGTCCAAATTTCTCATCCACACACAAATTGGATATTAAAGTATTTTTCAAAAAAACAGACACACACTCATTATTATATAAAACCAGTTATCATCCCAAACACACATTCAGTGGGATTGTAAAGTCACAGCTTCTCAGATTTGACAGAATCTGTAGCAGGGAGGAGGATTTCAAAGATTCAGTGAAAATACTCTTCTCGGCTTTGTCCACCAGGGGGTACTCTCGCTCCTTCTTAAGGAAATGTTTCAAAACATTTAAACAAATTAGACCTACCTGGTGTTCCTCCCTTCTTCCTTTCATCACCAACTACTCCCAATCAGCTGTGAACTTAGTCAGAAACATTAAACATAACTTTTACCAAGGGATTGACAATTCTCAAATATTGCAGAATCACAGACTGATTGCTGCTTACAGGAAGAACAAGAATATAAAAGACTCTCTGGTTAAAGCCAAACTTAAACCACTATCATGTCCCAGAAGCACAGGAAAAGGGGATTTTTTTCAGCACTGCCAGTGGGTACACAATAGGTCTAACAAGGATGTATTCAAAACACAACTGGGAACGGGTCCTACAACCAAAAATTGCGTCTACCTAATTTTTTGCACTAGATGTGGAGTACAGTATGTGGGTGAGACAGGCAACACACTCAGAGCTAGGTTCTATCAACATAAATATAACATCTGCAAACAACATAACACACATATTCCCATCACCCAACACTTCCTGCGGCATGGATGGTCAGCTCTGAAGGCTACGATCTTGGAGACTAATCCGCATTGGACCACGCCCCAACGGAGAAGAGCTGGAAGAAAATGGATTCACCTCCTGGACACTTGTTTGCCACACGGACTAAATGAAAAATAACTGTAATATTATATGCATGCTAACCTGCTTTTTTTCTCATATACACCTGTGCAGGTTGTTCTTCTCCTGGTTCAGATCTGCAAAGCGAAAGAAAAATCGTTATAACACCACATGTTACTTACCTGCAGATGTATATTGTTGCAGATTGTTCTTGTTCTTGTTATATCCTCTATTGGAAGAATCATTGAATCACCACGTGTTTACTTACCGATTCTTGTACATATGTGTGAAGGTTGCCTCTTTTTCATCTTTACTCTATCTTGACCCCTCATCCTAACCCTAACCCTGACTTCACATCCTAACCCTAACCCAACCCTTACCTTAACTTCTAACCCTAACCCTAACCTAAGCTTCTAACCCTAACCCCAACCCTAACCCTAACCTTAATTCCTAACCCTAACCTTAATTCCTAACCCTAACCTTAAGCCTAACCCTGACCTTAACTCCTAACCCTAACCTTGAGCTTAACCCTAGCATAATTTAACCCTAACCTCAACCTTCCGTTTTTCTAAAAGCACAATTTAGAGTGGGGAGGAGGTGATCCCGGGAGGAGAGAGGGATGATGGACTGTGCCGTCAATCTTGGCGTCTTCGACGCCAAGATTAACTTTCCTTACCTAACCCTAACCCTAACCCTAACCCTAACCTAACCTAACCCTAGCCCTAACCTAACCTAACCCTAGCCCTAAGCCTAACCCTAACCATTTTTAAATGGCGCAATTTCGAGACAAAAACAAGCCTAGGATGCTCAGAACAGCCCCTAGAACGCCATCCCAGAGTTTTAGCTCGATAGCACCACCTATCATTTCCTCAGATTTCCCAAAAATGTCCCTGAGACGCACTACCAATCCACTCCAAATGGCCTGAAACGTGCTTAAAACACATTTCTGTAGGTAGGTGAATTTCCCAAACCATAACCCTAAACACTTTGGAAAATTTCACCAAAAACCGCTGGCTGGCTGGCCCATTCATTTCAATGGGGAAAGTTCAAACCCGTTTAACTCCGGATCTGGACCTCGGAGAGCCTTGCAAACCGCCTCCGTCTGACATAATTCGACCACGGGGAACACGCCTGTCCAATCCCCGACCTTCTACGCCCTCCCTAGCCCGAGATATGGCCAAAATAAAGTCCATTTCCGGTCTAGCTCCCAAACCGGAAGTCGGATCCGGACCAAACTTACAGGATCTTCATCCTATCGCCCGACTTACCTGTGTACCAAATTTCAGACCTCTAGCACTTACCCTTCTCCAGAAACCTCGAGTTTGGGGAATTCCCCATCGTGGTAAACTCACTATATACCTAACCCTAACCCTAACCCTAACCCTAACCCCTAACCCTAACCCTAACCCTAACCCTAACCCTAGCCCTAGCCCTAACCCTAGCCCTAACCCTAACCCTAACCCTAACCCTAACCATTTTTAAATGGCGCAATTTCGAGACAAAAACAAGCCTAGGATGCTCAGAACAGCCCCTAGAACGCCATCCCAGAGTTTTAGCTCGATAGCGCCACCTATCATTTCCTCAGATTTCCCAAAAATGTCCCTGAGACGCACTACCAATCCACTCCAAATGGCCTGAAACGTGCTTAAAACACATTTCTGTAGGTAGGTGAATTTCCCAAACCATAACCCTAAACACTTTGGAAAATTTCACCAAAAACCGCTGGCTGGCTGGCTGGCCCATTCATTTCAATGGGGAAAGTTCAAACCCGTTTAACTCCGGATCTGGACCTCGGAGAGCCTTGCAAACCGCCTCCGTCTGACATAATTCGACCACGGGGAACACGCCTGTCCAATCCCCCGACCTTCTACGCCCTCCCTAGCCCGAGATATGGCCAAAATAAAGTCCATTTCCGGTCTAGCTCCCAAACCGGAAGTCGGATCCGGACCAAACTTACAGGATCTTCATCCTATCGCCCGACTTACCTGTGTACCAAATTTCAGACCTCTAGCACTTACCCTTCTCCAGAAACCTCGAGTTTGGGGAATTCCCCATCGTGGTAAACTCACTATATACCTAACCTAACCCTAGCCCTAACCCTAGCCCTAACCCTAGCCCTAAGCCTAACCCTAACCATTTTTAAATGGCGCAATTTCGAGACAAAAACAAGCCTAGGATGCTCAGAACAGCCCCTAGAACGCCATCCCAGAGTTTTAGCTCGATAGCGCCACCTATCATTTCCTCAGATTTCCCAAAAATGTCCCTGAGACGCACTACCAATCCACTCCAAATGGCCTGAAACGTGCTTAAAACACATTTCTGTAGGTAGGTGAATTTCCCAAACCATAACCCTAAACACTTTGGAAAATTTCACCAAAAACCGCTGGCTGGCTGGCTGGCCCATTCATTTCAATGGGGAAAGTTCAAACCCGTTTAACTCCGGATCTGGACCTCGGAGAGCCTTGCAAACCGCCTCCGTCTGACATAATTCGACCACGGGGAACACGCCTGTCCAATCCCCGACCTTCTACGCCCTCCCTAGCCCGAGATATGGCCAAAATAAAGTCCATTTCCGGTCTAGCTCCCAAACCGGAAGTCGGATCCGGACCAAACTTACAGGATCTTCATCCTATCGCCCGACTTACCTGTGTACCAAATTTCAGACCTCTAGCACTTACCCTTCTCCAGAAACCTCGAGTTTGGGGAATTCCCCATCGTGGTAAACTCACTATATACCTAACCCTAACCCTAACCCTAACCCTAACCCTAACCCCGAGCCCTAACCCTAACCCAAACATTAACCCCCCAGCCCTAACCGTAGACCCCCCAGCCTTAACCCCAAGCCCTAAACCTACCCTAACCCTGACCCCCCAGCCCTAGCCCTAACTCCGGACACTAACCCTAACCCCAAACCCCCCAACCCCAACCCTAAACAAACCCCCCTCCCTCACACACCCCTACCCACCCTTCTCTGGTCTTTTCTCCTCCCTCCTCTCCCCCTAATTCTTCCCTTTTCCCCCACCCCACACATGCACAATCCCACCCTCACGCCCCCCAACCCACCATCACCACCACCAACGACACCACTACCAAACAGGTACATACGCACACACCCCTACCCACCCTTCTCTGCTCTCTTCTCCTCCCTCCTCTCTTCTTTTTGCGGACCCATTTGGCAAGTGGGAAGTGAACTGGGGACTAACATGCGTCGGCCAGTGCCTTGCCTGGGTCTCTCATACAAGCTATGCTGACGCTAATCAGTATAGTGAGAGTCCTGGAGTGATTATGTCATTCCCCTAACCCTAACCCTAACCCTAACCCTAACCCTAACCTCGAGTTTGGGGAATTCCCCATCGTGGTAAACTCACTATATACCTAACCTAACCCTAGCCCTAACCCTAGCCCTAACCCTAGCCCTAAGCCTAACCCTAACCATTTTTAAATGGCGCAATTTCGAGACAAAAACAAGCCTAGGATGCTCAGAACAGCCCCTAGAACGCCATCCCAGAGTTTTAGCTCGATAGCGCCACCTATCATTTCCTCAGATTTCCCAAAAATGTCCCTGAGACGCACTACCAATCCACTCCAAATGGCCTGAAACGTGCTTAAAACACATTTCTGTAGGTAGGTGAATTTCCCAAACCATAACCCTAAACACTTTGGAAAATTTCACCAAAAACCGCTGGCTGGCTGGCTGGCCCATTCATTTCAATGGGGAAAGTTCAAACCCGTTTAACTCCGGATCTGGACCTCGGAGAGCCTTGCAAACCGCCTCCGTCTGACATAATTCGACCACGGGGAACACGCCTGTCCAATCCCCGACCTTCTACGCCCTCCCTAGCCCGAGATATGGCCAAAATAAAGTCCATTTCCGGTCTAGCTCCCAAACCGGAAGTCGGATCCGGACCAAACTTACAGGATCTTCATCCTATCGCCCGACTTACCTGTGTACCAAATTTCAGACCTCTAGCACTTACCCTTCTCCAGAAACCTCGAGTTTGGGGAATTCCCCATCGTGGTAAACTCACTATATACCTAACCCTAACCCTAACCCTAACCCTAACCCTAACCCTAACCCTAACCCTAACCCTAACCCTAACCCTAACCCTAACCCTAACCCTAACCCTAACCCTAACCCTAACCCTAACCCTAACCCTAACCCTAACCCTAACCCTAACCCTAACCCTAACCCTAACCCTAACCCTAACCCTAACCCTAACCCTAACCCTAACCCTAACCCTAACCCTAACCCTAACCCTAACCCTAACCCTAACCCTAACCCTAACCCTAACCCTAACCCTAACCCTAACCCTAACCCTAACCCACTATATACCTAACCTAACCCTAGCCCTAACCCTAGCCCTAACCCTAGCCCTAAGCCTAACCCTAACCATTTTTAAATGGCGCAATTTCGAGACAAAAACAAGCCTAGGATGCTCAGAACAGCCCCTAGAACGCCATCCCAGAGTTTTAGCTCGATAGCGCCACCTATCATTTCCTCAGATTTCCCAAAAATGTCCCTGAGACGCACTACCAATCCACTCCAAATGGCCTGAAACGTGCTTAAAACACATTTCTGTAGGTAGGTGAATTTCCCAAACCATAACCCTAAACACTTTGGAAAATTTCACCAAAAACCGCTGGCTGGCTGGCTGGCCCATTCATTTCAATGGGGAAAGTTCAAACCCGTTTAACTCCGGATCTGGACCTCGGAGAGCCTTGCAAACCGCCTCCGTCTGACATAATTCGACCACGGGGAACACGCCTGTCCAATCCCCGACCTTCTACGCCCTCCCTAGCCCGAGATATGGCCAAAATAAAGTCCATTTCCGGTCTAGCTCCCAAACCGGAAGTCGGATCCGGACCAAACTTACAGGATCTTCATCCTATCGCCCGACTTACCTGTGTACCAAATTTCAGACCTCTAGCACTTACCCTTCTCCAGAAACCTCGAGTTTGGGGAATTCCCCATCGTGGTAAACTCACTATATACCTAACCTAACCCTAGCCCTAACCCTAGCCCTAACCCTAGCCCTAAGCCTAACCCTAACCATTTTTAAATGGCGCAATTTCGAGACAAAAACAAGCCTAGGATGCTCAGAACAGCCCCTAGAACGCCATCCCAGAGTTTTAGCTCGATAGCGCCACCTATCATTTCCTCAGATTTCCCAAAAATGTCCCTGAGACGCACTACCAATCCACTCCAAATGGCCTGAAACGTGCTTAAAACACATTTCTGTAGGTAGGTGAATTTCCCAAACCATAACCCTAAACACTTTGGAAAATTTCACCAAAAACCGCTGGCTGGCTGGCTGGCCCATTCATTTCAATGGGGAAAGTTCAAACCCGTTTAACTCCGGATCTGGACCTCGGAGAGCCTTGCAAACCGCCTCCGTCTGACATAATTCGACCACGGGGAACACGCCTGTCCAATCCCCGACCTTCTACGCCCTCCCTAGCCCGAGATATGGCCAAAATAAAGTCCATTTCCGGTCTAGCTCCCAAACCGGAAGTCGGATCCGGACCAAACTTACAGGATCTTCATCCTATCGCCCGACTTACCTGTGTACCAAATTTCAGACCTCTAGCACTTACCCTTCTCCAGAAACCTCGAGTTTGGGGAATTCCCCATCGTGGTAAACTCACTATATACCTAACCCTAACCCTAACCCTAACCCTAACCCTAACCTAAGCTTCTAACCCTAACCCCAACCCTAACCCTAACCTTAATTCCTAACCCTAACCTTAATTCCTAACCCTAACCTTAAGCCTAACCCTGACCTTAACTCCTAACCCTAACCTTGAGCTTAACCCTAGCATAATTTAACCCTAACCTCAACCTTCCGTTTTCTAAAAGCACAATTTAGAGTGGGGAGGAGGTGATCCCGGGAGGAGAGAGGGATGATGGACTGTGCCGTCAATCTTGGCGTCTTCGACGCCAAGATTAACTTTTCCTTACCTAATCTAGCCCGTGCCTCTCCTTCTTCTTCTTCTGGTTTCCCTCTTCCCCCTCTTTCTTATTCACAGGTGGAAAAATAATTAATGGGTTAAGGAAATTACAAATTCGTGGGTCCTGTGCATTCGTTTTTGGCGGATTACTTTATGAAAAAATATTTGTTTATATTAGATGTGGATAATTTTCATTCCTTGAATTTGTGGTTTATTATTATAATGTTATTTCTCTTATTGATATTACTGTACTGCACAATTTATTACGGTTCGGCTTGATGGAGGACGTAAATTCATAAAAATTCTAAAAATTCTCTTAATTACTCCCCCCCAAAAAAATAATGAAAAAAAGAATTCCAATTGACGGACACCTTTGAACGCCTCACAGGTGTTCAGAGGTGTCAGATTTCCTCTCTCCATCTTAGCCTAGGACCTTTAACTTGGACGCGCATGGCACATGACGCCATTTTGGTCCATGAGCGACGACAAGGAATCAACTACCAATTTTCGATCACAAGTTTAGCCTGAAGAAGGTTTAATCTAACCGAAACGTAGCTTTTTTTGTGCTCCTTGTCGAGCGAATAAAGTTTCTACTCCTGCATTGGAGGAGTCGTCTTTTTTTGAATTTTATTGTTTTAATCGGGACGACTTACAAAGAATGGCCGAATTTGAGGACTGGACGACGGTGTACTACGGCGGGCGTCGCCGTAGGAGGAATAGGTACGTGTCACCTCCACCTCAGAGGCGTTATTACGCCGACACTACCGCCACGACGGCCCCCCGCTACGTCCCAGACGGCCAGAGACGCTCTTACGCTTCTGTCACTCGGGGGCCCCCCCGCCGCCCCCCCCGACGTGACGCGTCCTCCGCGACCCGTTCCAGACAACGGGGCGCCAAGAACGTGCAGTACAGGTACAGACAATATAATTATAACAACGCCTATCAACGCCCCCGACGGAATCAGCTGTTTAATCAGGATCGGCGATTCCCACGGAGTTTTCGATCACGTGACAGGGGGGCTCCGGATCGACGATGGTGGCGCGCACCTGATGTGGACCGACGCGGACCGGCACGTTCCGCCGACCGCGAGTTTGCAGTGAAGGTGCGCATCCTCCACAAGATCATCAAAGCCACACACCATCTGCAAAATGTGTCGAGGGAGGAACCTCCGGCCATGATTGAGGACATGGCACAAGTCCTCGCCACAACCATCAAACCCTCCACGCCATCAGAGAAAACTATGGATTTCATCTATGGCAATGCCAAAAATTGGGCCTTCAATACTGTCCTCATACTGAGGGATCATTATACAGAGGTTATTGAAGAGGAGATGACTAAACTAACAGCCCTCAATACAACATCCGACTGGGAGCGGCCCTTTGAAATAGCCGCCAAGTGGGCGCGGCGTAACCTGGGGAGACGCCTTTTACCTGAGACGGTGGAGCGGGCTGAGGTGCTCCTCATAGCCCGACTGTCTGAGAAGGAGACAGCAGCCGCTCCCTCACACAATCCCCAGATGCTCCGGGAGAGTCCACGCCTACGATGGAACAGCAACAGGTGCCCCCCACGTCGCCTCCATCTCCTCCTCATCCACCTGCCAGCAACCACATTACAGTTACGGCACAGGTCCACACGGTACCTGATTTATCCCCAGACATTCAGGTGGACCCCTCTCCTCAGTCTCCGATCTCTCAGCCGGTGGGCCGGCACGCCACGCGTGCGGCTGCCACCATGACTGACACGATAAGAGATTGGTCATCGCTGTCGTCATCGGAGCAGGAGTCCCAGCCCTCCCTTTACTGCCGGAATCAGCAGGGCTGGGCAGACAGCCAGACATGGCTCCCAAGGAGCAGAGGCCTAAACGCACCACCTTTACTAGACCAGGTGGGGCGCTGTCTACACTCTCTCCACAGCCCATACACAGATCCTCCCCAGGCCAGACGGAGGAGGACCTTCTCCCTCCGACCACGTCGACGCCTCAGGTGACGAGACCCACCTTCCCGGGGAGCAGAACTTCGTGCCGGACTCCGCTCCTGGTTGGCCCGCCCTACGTCGAGGACCTACTGGAGGAGGAGGACCTCATCAGTTTCCTGGAAGAGTGCCAGGAACTTTCCATCACACCAGGTACCTCAAGGGCTTCCATGCCAAAACATACACGGCAACCACTCATCAGTTTTCACACAACTGCCACAGACACACATGACCACACCACGCCTGCTAGAACACCCACCCGCAGACCTACTAAGCACATTAACACCACACACAAGATAAAAAATTGGAGCCTGGCAGTGAAGGAAAAACGGCTGATTCTGGGAGACTCAAATGTCGCCAGATTTCCCCCATTCCAAATTCCAAATCTACAGATAGATAGCTTCCCAGGGGCCACTTTTCGGCATCTGAAGGGGGTGTTGTCCAAGATTGAACCTGTCCACACAGTTGAACAGGTGATCCTGTCTCTGGGCATAAACAATAGACTCCAAAATATTCAGACTTCGCTTAAAGAGTTGCAGAGGCTTCACAAAACTGCATCCCTTAAATTCCCACAAGCAGTCATTTGGATTCCGGCCATCAGTTTTTCCAGGAGTCTTCCTTCCAAGGACCAGATGCATCTGCACACTCTGAATAAATATATTAGGTCCAACTATCAGTCCCTTCCTGAACTCCCCAGAAGCCAGTTCTCGGTGGAGAAGGATGGCGTCCATTGGACCCACGCCACAGCATCTCGACTGCTGAATCACTGGTCTCAGATGGTAAACTAATAGCCCCCATGAACCTGCCTTCTCAGGAGGGGGACAAAAGCGTTATCAATCTGAGCAGAAAATTCCAGCTTTCGCCAGCACAGTTCTCCTTACTCAGCAAGGGACTCACATTTGTTCCTACTAAAGGCAGCAATCGAGACTTAATAAACAGGACTCGATTTGATTTGCAACAATTTCATAGAAAACTTAAGATTGCTGCATATTTTGAAGGAAAGGGGGATTCTGACCCTCCACCTTTCACTCCAAAATCTGATTGGACCCCCTCATTGATTCACTTACCTGTTCAAATTAAAACAATCATACTAAATGATCTGGAATATTTTGACTCCAAATTCAAAATGAAAGCTATTAAACCCAATCTTACTAAATTAGAAACAGAAGCTCTAAGATCCCTGCAGAGTAATCCATTGATTGTTATCAAACCGGCTGACAAGGGCAGTGCGGTGGTGATCATGGACAGGGATCAATATGTCTGGGAGGGTTATCGACAATTATTGGACAACACCTATTACGTACAATTGGATAAGCCAATTTATCAAGAAACAATCCCTATGGTAAAACAAATAGTTCAAACATTATATGATAAAAAATTTATCAACTCAAAACAGAAAAATTATTTAATTGGCAGCGAGGAACCCAGACCTAGACGCTTCTATATGTTACCAAAAATTCATAAAGAGCCCAGCAAGTGGAGCAGACCGTACGAGATTCCCCTGGAAGACCTATTGTCTCAGATTGCAACAGTGAAACTTATTATACTGCTGAATATTTGGATTTTTACCTCAATCCTCTCTCAGTCCAACACCCCAGTTACTTAAAAGACACATATGACTTCATTGGAAAAATCCAATTACTTTCCATTCCTCCAAATTCCTTTCTCTTCACTATGGATATTGAGAGTCTGTATACAAATATTGATATTTCAGAGGGCATTCAAGCAGTAAAAAATATCTTTCTTAAATATCCAGACTCTAAAAGACCGGAAAAGGAATTACTACAATTATTACGCATAAATCTCACTCGTAATGATTTTGAATTTAACAACAAATTTTTCCTGCAAATCAAAGGCACAGCTATGGGGAAGAAATTCGCCCCAGCATATGCCAACATTTTCATGGCGGAATGGGAAGAATTAGCCGTGCAATCCTGCCCCATAAAGCCACTACACTATTACAGGTACTTGGATGACATCTGGGGCATCTGGGATCATTCTAGAGAGGAATTTGAGGTATTTCTAAATATTCTCAACACTTATAATCCGTCAATCAAACTAAAGGCACACATTGATTTGAATTCAGTGGACTTTTTAGATACCACTACCTACAAAGGTCCAAATTTCTCATCCACACACAAATTGGATATTAAAGTATTTTTCAAAAAAACAGACACACACTCATTATTATATAAAACCAGTTATCATCCCAAACACACATTCAGTGGGATTGTAAAGTCACAGCTTCTCAGATTTGACAGAATCTGTAGCAGGGAGGAGGATTTCAAAGATTCAGTGAAAATACTCTTCTCGGCTTTGTCCACCAGGGGGTACTCTCGCTCCTTCTTAAGGAAATGTTTCAAAACATTTAAACAAATTAGACCTACCTGGTGTTCCTCCCTTCTTCCTTTCATCACCAACTACTCCCAATCAGCTGTGAACTTAGTCAGAAACATTAAACATAACTTTTACCAAGGGATTGACAATTCTCAAATATTGCAGAATCACAGACTGATTGCTGCTTACAGGAAGAACAAGAATATAAAAGACTCTCTGGTTAAAGCCAAACTTAAACCACTATCATGTCCCAGAAGCACAGGAAAAGGGGATTTTTTTTCAGCACTGCCAGTGGGTACACAATAGGTCTAACAAGGATGTATTCAAAACACAACTGGGAACGGGTCCTACAACCAAAAATTGCGTCTACCTAATTTTTTGCACTAGATGTGGAGTACAGTATGTGGGTGAGACAGGCAACACACTCAGAGCTAGGTTCTATCAACATAAATATAACATCTGCAAACAACATAACACACATATTCCCATCACCCAACACTTCCTGCGGCATGGATGGTCAGCTCTGAAGGCTACGATCTTGGAGACTAATCCGCATTGGACCACGCCCCAACGGAGAAGAGCTGGAAGAAAATGGATTCACCTCCTGGACACTTGTTTGCCACACGGACTAAATGAAAAATAACTGTAATATTATATGCATGCTAACCTGCTTTTTTCTCATATACACCTGTGCAGGTTGTTCTTCTCCTGGTTCAGATCTGCAAAGCGAAAGAAAAATCGTTATAACACCACATGTTACTTACCTGCAGATGTATATTGTTGCAGATTGTTCTTGTTCTTGTTATATCCTCTATTGGAAGAATCATTGAATCACCACGTGTTTACTTACCGATTCTTGTACATATGTGTGAAGGTTGCCTCTTTTTTCATCTTTACTCTATCTTGACCCCTCATCCTAACCCTAACCCTGACTTCACATCCTAACCCTAACCCAACCCTTACCTTAACTTCTAACCCTAACCCTAACCTAAGCTTCTAACCCTAACCCCAACCCTAACCCTAACCTTAATTCCTAACCCTAACCTTAATTCCTAACCCTAACCTTAAGCCTAACCCTGACCTTAACTCCTAACCCTAACCTTGAGCTTAACCCTAGCATAATTTAACCCTAACCTCAACCTTCCGTTTTTCTAAAAGCACAATTTAGAGTGGGGAGGAGGTGATCCCGGGAGGAGAGAGGGATGATGGACTGTGCCGTCAATCTTGGCGTCTTCGACGCCAAGATTAACTTTTCCTTACCTAACCCTAACCCTAACCCTAACCCTAACCTAACCTAACCCTAGCCCTAACCTAACCTAACCCTAGCCCTAAGCCTAACCCTAACCATTTTTAAATGGCGCAATTTCGAGACAAAAACAAGCCTAGGATGCTCAGAACAGCCCCTAGAACGCCATCCCAGAGTTTTAGCTCGATAGCACCACCTATCATTTCCTCAGATTTCCCAAAAATGTCCCTGAGACGCACTACCAATCCACTCCAAATGGCCTGAAACGTGCTTAAAACACATTTCTGTAGGTAGGTGAATTTCCCAAACCATAACCCTAAACACTTTGGAAAATTTCACCAAAAACCGCTGGCTGGCTGGCCCATTCATTTCAATGGGGAAAGTTCAAACCCGTTTAACTCCGGATCTGGACCTCGGAGAGCCTTGCAAACCGCCTCCGTCTGACATAATTCGACCACGGGGAACACGCCTGTCCAATCCCCGACCTTCTACGCCCTCCCTAGCCCGAGATATGGCCAAAATAAAGTCCATTTCCGGTCTAGCTCCCAAACCGGAAGTCGGATCCGGACCAAACTTACAGGATCTTCATCCTATCGCCCGACTTACCTGTGTACCAAATTTCAGACCTCTAGCACTTACCCTTCTCCAGAAACCTCGAGTTTGGGGAATTCCCCATCGTGGTAAACTCACTATATACCTAACCCTAACCCTAACCCTAACCCTAACCCCTAACCCTAACCCTAACCCTAACCCTAACCCTAGCCCTAGCCCTAACCCTAGCCCTAACCCTAACCCTAACCCTAACCCTAACCATTTTTAAATGGCGCAATTTCGAGACAAAAACAAGCCTAGGATGCTCAGAACAGCCCCTAGAACGCCATCCCAGAGTTTTAGCTCGATAGCGCCACCTATCATTTCCTCAGATTTCCCAAAAATGTCCCTGAGACGCACTACCAATCCACTCCAAATGGCCTGAAACGTGCTTAAAACACATTTCTGTAGGTAGGTGAATTTCCCAAACCATAACCCTAAACACTTTGGAAAATTTCACCAAAAACCGCTGGCTGGCTGGCTGGCCCATTCATTTCAATGGGGAAAGTTCAAACCCGTTTAACTCCGGATCTGGACCTCGGAGAGCCTTGCAAACCGCCTCCGTCTGACATAATTCGACCACGGGGAACACGCCTGTCCAATCCCCGACCTTCTACGCCCTCCCTAGCCCGAGATATGGCCAAAATAAAGTCCATTTCCGGTCTAGCTCCCAAACCGGAAGTCGGATCCGGACCAAACTTACAGGATCTTCATCCTATCGCCCGACTTACCTGTGTACCAAATTTCAGACCTCTAGCACTTACCCTTCTCCAGAAACCTCGAGTTTGGGGAATTCCCCATCGTGGTAAACTCACTATATACCTAACCTAACCCTAGCCCTAACCCTAGCCCTAACCCTAGCCCTAAGCCTAACCCTAACCATTTTTAAATGGCGCAATTTCGAGACAAAAACAAGCCTAGGATGCTCAGAACAGCCCCTAGAACGCCATCCCAGAGTTTTAGCTCGATAGCGCCACCTATCATTTCCTCAGATTTCCCAAAAATGTCCCTGAGACGCACTACCAATCCACTCCAAATGGCCTGAAACGTGCTTAAAACACATTTCTGTAGGTAGGTGAATTTCCCAAACCATAACCCTAAACACTTTGGAAAATTTCACCAAAACCGCTGGCTGGCTGGCTGGCCCATTCATTTCAATGGGGAAAGTTCAAACCCGTTTAACTCCGGATCTGGACCTCGGAGAGCCTTGCAAACCGCCTCCGTCTGACATAATTCGACCACGGGGAACACGCCTGTCCAATCCCCGACCTTCTACGCCCTCCCTAGCCCGAGATATGGCCAAAATAAAGTCCATTTCCGGTCTAGCTCCCAAACCGGAAGTCGGATCCGGACCAAACTTACAGGATCTTCATCCTATCGCCCGACTTACCTGTGTACCAAATTTCAGACCTCTAGCACTTACCCTTCTCCAGAAACCTCGAGTTTGGGGAATTCCCCATCGTGGTAAACTCACTATATACCTAACCCTAACCCTAACCCTAACCCTAACCCTAACCCCGAGCCCTAACCCTAACCCAAACATTAACCCCCAGCCCTAACCGTAGACCCCCAGCCTTAACCCCAAGCCCTAAACCTACCCTAACCCTGACCCCCCAGCCCTAGCCCTAACTCCGGACACTAACCCTAACCCCAAACCCCCCAACCCCAACCCTAAACAAACCCCCCTCCCTCACACACCCCTACCCACCCTTCTCTGGTCTTTTCTCCTCCCTCCTCTCCCCCCTAATTCTTCCCTTTTTCCCCCACACACATGCACAATCCCACCCTCACGCCCCCAACCCACCATCACCACCACCAACGACACCACTACCAAACAGGTACATACGCACACACCCCTACCCACCCTTCTCTGCTCTCTTCTCCTCCCTCCTCTCTTCTTTTTTGCGGACCCATTTGGCAAGTGGGAAGTGAACTGGGGACTAACATGCGTCGGCCAGTGCCTTGCCTGGGTCTCTCATACAAGCTATGCTGACGCTAATCAGTATAGTGAGAGTCCTGGAGTGATTATGTCATTCCCCTAACCCTAACCCTAACCCTAACCCTAACCCTAACCTCGAGTTTGGGGAATTCCCCATCGTGGTAAACTCACTATATACCTAACCTAACCCTAGCCCTAACCCTAGCCCTAACCCTAGCCCTAAGCCTAACCCTAACCATTTTTAAATGGCGCAATTTCGAGACAAAAACAAGCCTAGGATGCTCAGAACAGCCCCTAGAACGCCATCCCAGAGTTTTAGCTCGATAGCGCCACCTATCATTTCCTCAGATTTCCCAAAAATGTCCCTGAGACGCACTACCAATCCACTCCAAATGGCCTGAAACGTGCTTAAAACACATTTCTGTAGGTAGGTGAATTTCCCAAACCATAACCCTAAACACTTTGGAAAATTTCACCAAAAACCGCTGGCTGGCTGGCTGGCCCATTCATTTCAATGGGGAAAGTTCAAACCCGTTTAACTCCGGATCTGGACCTCGGAGAGCCTTGCAAACCGCCTCCGTCTGACATAATTCGACCACGGGGAACACGCCTGTCCAATCCCCGACCTTCTACGCCCTCCCTAGCCCGAGATATGGCCAAAATAAAGTCCATTTCCGGTCTAGCTCCCAAACCGGAAGTCGGATCCGGACCAAACTTACAGGATCTTCATCCTATCGCCCGACTTACCTGTGTACCAAATTTCAGACCTCTAGCACTTACCCTTCTCCAGAAACCTCGAGTTTGGGGAATTCCCCATCGTGGTAAACTCACTATATACCTAACCTAACCCTAGCCCTAACCTCCTAGCCCTAACCCCTAGCCCTAAGCCTAACCCTAACCATTTTTAAATGGCGCAATTTCGAGACAAAAACAAGCCTAGGATGCTCAGAACAGCCCCTAGAACGCCATCCCAGAGTTTTAGCTCGATAGCGCCACCTATCATTCCTCAGATTTCCCAAAAATGTCCCTGAGACGCACTACCAATCCACTCCAAATGGCCTGAAACGTGCTTAAAACACATTTCTGTAGGTAGGTGAATTTCCCAAACCATAACCCTAAACACTTTGGAAAATTTCACCAAAAACCGCTGGCTGGCTGGCTGGCCCATTCATTTCAATGGGGAAAGTTCAAACCCGTTTAACTCCGGATCTGGACCTCGGAGAGCCTTGCAAACCGCCTCCGTCTGACATAATTCGACCACGGGGAACACGCCTGTCCAATCCCCGACCTTCTACGCCCTCCCTAGCCCGAGATATGGCCAAAATAAAGTCCATTTCCGGTCTAGCTCCCAAACCGGAAGTCGGATCCGGACCAAACTTACAGGATCTTCATCCTATCGCCCGACTTACCTGTGTACCAAATTTCAGACCTCTAGCACTTACCCTTCTCCAGAAACCTCGAGTTTGGGGAATTCCCCATCGTGGTAAACTCACTATATACCTAACCCTAACCCTAACCCTAACCCTAACCCTAACCCTAACCCTAACCCTAACCCTAACCCTAACCCTAACCCTAACCCTAACCCTAACCCTAACCCTAACCCTAACCCTAACCCTAACCCTAACCCTAACCCTAACCCTAACCCTAACCCTAACCCACTATATACCTAACCTAACCCTAGCCCTAACCCTAGCCCTAACCCTAGCCCTAAGCCTAACCCTAACCATTTTTAAATGGCGCAATTTCGAGACAAAAACAAGCCTAGGATGCTCAGAACAGCCCCTAGAACGCCATCCCAGAGTTTTAGCTCGATAGCGCCACCTATCATTTCCTCAGATTTCCCAAAATGTCCCTGAGACGCACTACCAATCCACTCCAAATGGCCTGAAACGTGCTTAAAACACATTTCTGTAGGTAGGTGAATTTCCCAAACCATAACCCTAAACACTTTGGAAAATTTCACCAAAAACCGCTGGCTGGCTGGCTGGCCCATTCATTTCAATGGGGAAAGTTCAAACCCGTTTAACTCCGGATCTGGACCTCGGAGAGCCTTGCAAACCGCCTCCGTCTGACATAATTCGACCACGGGGAACACGCCTGTCCAATCCCCGACCTTCTACGCCCTCCCTAGCCCGAGATATGGCCAAAATAAAGTCCATTTCCGGTCTAGCTCCCAAACCGGAAGTCGGATCCGGACCAAACTTACAGGATCTTCATCCTATCGCCCGACTTACCTGTGTACCAAATTTCAGACCTCTAGCACTTACCCTTCTCCAGAAACCTCGAGTTTGGGGAATTCCCCATCGTGGTAAACTCACTATATACCTAACCTAACCCTAGCCCTAACCCTAGCCCTAACCCTAGCCCTAAGCCTAACCCTAACCATTTTTAAATGGCGCAATTTCGAGACAAAAACAAGCCTAGGATGCTCAGAACAGCCCCTAGAACGCCATCCCAGAGTTTTAGCTCGATAGCGCCACCTATCATTTCCTCAGATTTCCCAAAAATGTCCCTGAGACGCACTACCAATCCACTCCAAATGGCCTGAAACGTGCTTAAAACACATTTCTGTAGGTAGGTGAATTTCCCCAAACCATAACCCTAAACACTTTGGAAAATTTCACCAAAAACCGCTGGCTGGCTGGCTGGCCCATTCATTTCAATGGGGAAAGTTCAAACCCGTTTAACTCCGGATCTGGACCTCGGAGAGCCTTGCAAACCGCCTCCGTCTGACATAATTCGACCACGGGGAACACGCCTGTCCAATCCCCGACCTTCTACGCCCTCCCTAGCCCGAGATATGGCCAAAATAAAGTCCATTTCCGGTCTAGCTCCCAAACCGGAAGTCGGATCCGGACCAAACTTACAGGATCTTCATCCTATCGCCCGACTTACCTGTGTACCAAATTTCAGACCTCTAGCACTTACCCTTCTCCAGAAACCTCGAGTTTGGGGAATTCCCCATCGTGGTAAACTCACTATATACCTAACCCTAACCCTAACCCTAACCCTAACCCTAACCTAAGCTCTAACCCTAACCCCAACCCTAACCCTAACCTTAATTCCTAACCCTAACCTTAATTCCTAACCCTAACCTTAAGCCTAACCCTGACCTTAACTCCTAACCCTAACCTTGAGCTTAACCCTAGCATAATTTAACCCTAACCTCAACCTTCCGTTTTTCTAAAAGCACAATTTAGAGTGGGGAGGAGGTGATCCCGGGAGGAGAGAGGGATGATGGACTGTGCCGTCAATCTTGGCGTCTTCGACGCCAAGATTAACTTTTCCTTACCTAATCTAGCCCGTGCCTCTCCTTCTTCTTCTTCTGGTTTCCCTCTTCCCCCTCTTTCTTATTCACAGGTGGAAAAATAATTAATGGGTTAAGGAAATTACAAATTCGTGGGTCCTGTGCATTCGTTTTTGGCGGATTACTTTATGAAAAAATATTTGTTTATATTAGATGTGGATAATTTTCATTCCTTGAATTTGTGGTTTATTATTATAATGTTATTTCTCTTATTGATATTACTGTACTGCACAATTTATTACGGTTCGGCTTGATGGAGGACGTAAATTCATAAAAATTCTAAAAATTCTCTTAATTACTCCCCCAAAAAATAATGAAAAAAAGAATTCCAATTGACGGACACCTTTGAACGCCTCACAGGTGTTCAGAGGTGTCAGATTTCCTCTCTCTCCATCTTAGCCTAGGACCTTTAACTTGGACGCGCATGGCACATGACGCCATTTTGGTCCATGAGCGACGACAAGGAATCAACTACCAATTTTCGATCACAAGTTTAGCCTGAAGAAGGTTTAATCTAACCGAAACGTAGCTTTTTTTGTGCTCCTTGTCGAGCGAATAAAGTTTCTACTCCTGCATTGGAGGAGTCGTCTTTTTGAATTTTATTGTTTTAATCGGGACGACTTACAAAGAATGGCCGAATTTGAGGACTGGACGACGGTGTACTACGGCGGGCGTCGCCGTAGGAGGAATAGGTACGTGTCACCTCCACCTCAGAGGCGTTATTACGCCGACACTACCGCCACGACGGCCCCCGCTACGTCCCAGACGGCCAGAGACGCTCTTACGCTTCTGTCACTCGGGGCCCCCCGCCGCCCCGACGTGACGCGTCCTCCGCGTCCCGTTCCAGACAACGGGCGCCAAGAACGTGCAGTACAGGTACAGACAATATAATTATAACAACGCCTATCAACGCCCCGACGGAATCAGCTGTTTAATCAGGATCGGCGATTCCCACGGAGTTTTCGATCACGTGACAGGGGGCTCCGGATCGACGATGGTGGCGCGCACCTGATGTGGGACCGACGCGGACCGGCACGTTCCGCGGACCGCGAGTTTGCAGTGAAGGTGCGCATCCTCCACAAGATCATCAAAGCCACACACCATCTGCAAAATGTGTCGAGGGAGGAACCTCCGGCCATGATTGAGGACATGGCACAAGTCCTCGCCACAACCATCAAACCCTCCACGCCATCAGAGAAACTATGGATTTCATCTATGGCAATGCCAAAAATTGGGCCTTCAATACTGTCCTCATACTGAGGGATCATTATACAGAGGTTATTGAAGAGGAGATGACTAAACTAACAGCCCTCAATACAACATCCGACTGGGAGCGGCCCTTTGAAATAGCCGCCAAGTGGGCGCGGCGTAACCTGGGGAGACGCCTTTACCTGAGACGGTGGAGCGGGCTGAGGTGCTCCTCATAGCCCGACTGTCTGAGAAGGAGACAGCAGCCGCTCCCCTCACACAATCCCCAGATGCTCCGGGAGAGTCCACGCCTACGATGGAACAGCAACAGGTGCCCCCACGTCGCCTCCATCTCCTCCTCATCCACCTGCCAGCAACCACATTACAGTTACGGCACAGGTCCACACGGTACCTGATTTATCCCCAGACATTCAGGTGGACCCCTCTCCTCAGTCTCCGATCTCTCAGCCGGTGGGCCGGCACGCCACGCGTGCGGCTGCCACCATGACTGACACGATAAGAGATTGGTCATCGCTGTCGTCATCGGAGCAGGAGTCCCAGCCCTCCCTTTACTGCCGGAATCAGCAGGGCTGGGCAGACAGCCAGACATGGCTCCCAAGGAGCAGAGGCCTAAACGCACCACCTTTACTAGACCAGGTGGGGCGCTGTCTACACTCTCCACAGCCCATACACAGATCCTCCCCAGGCCAGACGGAGGGAGGACCTTCTCCCTCCGACCACGTCGACGCCTCAGGTGACGAGACCCACCTTCCCGGGGAGCAGAACTTCGTGCCGGACTCCGCTCCTGGTTGGCCCGCCCTACGTCGAGGACCTACTGGAGGAGGAGGACCTCATCAGTTTCCTGGAAGAGTGCCAGGAACTTTCCATCACACCAGGTACCTCAAGGGCTTCCATGCCAAAACATACACGGCAACCACTCATCAGTTTTCACACAACTGCCACAGACACACATGACCACACCACGCCTGCTAGAACACCCACCCGCAGACCTACTAAGCACATTAACACCACACACAAGATAAAAAATTGGAGCCTGGCAGTGAAGGAAAAACGGCTGATTCTGGGAGACTCAAATGTCACCAGATTTCCCCCATTCCAAATTCCAAATCTACAGATAGATAGCTTCCCAGGGGCCACTTTTCGGCATCTGAAGGGGGTGTTGTCCAAGATTGAACCTGTCCACACAGTTGAACAGGTGATCCTGTCTCTGGGCATAAACAATAGACTCCAAAATATTCAGACTTCGCTTAAAGAGTTGCAGAGGCTTCACAAAACTGCATCCCTTAAATTCCCACAAGCAGTCATTTGGATTCCGGCCATCAGTTTTTCCAGGAGTCTTCCTTCCAAGGACCAGATGCATCTGCACACTCTGAATAAATATATTAGGTCCAACTATCAGTCCCTTCCTGAACTCCCCAGAAGCCAGTTCTCGGTGGAGAAGGATGGCGTCCATTGGACCCACGCCACAGCATCTCGACTGCTGAATCACTGGTCTCAGATGGTAAACTAATAGCCCCCATGAACCTGCCTTCTCAGGAGGGGGACAAAAGCGTTATCAATCTGAGCAGAAAATTCCAGCTTTCGCCAGCACAGTTCTCCTTACTCAGCAAGGGACTCACATTTGTTCCTACTAAAGGCAGCAATCGAGACTTAATAAACAGGACTCGATTTGATTTGCAACAATTTCATAGAAAACTTAAGATTGCTGCATATTTTGAAGGAAAGGGGGATTCTGACCCTCCACCTTTCACTCCAAAATCTGATTGGACCCCTCATTGATTCACTTACCTGTTCAAATTAAAACAATCATACTAAATGATCTGGAATATTTTGACTCCAAATTCAAAATGAAAGCTATTAAAACCCAATCTTACTAAATTAGAAACAGAAGCTCTAAGATCCCTGCAGAGTAATCCATTGATTGTTATCAAACCGGCTGACAAGGGCAGTGCGGTGGTGATCATGGACAGGGATCAATATGTCTGGGAGGGTTATCGACAATTATTGGACAACACCTATTACGTACAATTGGATAAGCCAATTTATCAAGAAACAATCCCTATGGTAAAACAAATAGTTCAAACATTATATGATAAAAAAATTTATCAACTCAAAACAGAAAAATTATTTAATTGGCAGCGAGGAACCCAGACCTAGACGCTTCTATATGTTACCAAAAATTCATAAAGAGCCCAGCAAGTGGAGCAGACCGTACGAGATTCCCCCTGGAAGACCTATTGTCTCAGATTGCAACAGTGAAACTTATTATACTGCTGAATATTTGGATTTTTACCTCAATCCTCTCTCAGTCCAACACCCCAGTTACTTAAAAGACACATATGACTTCATTGGAAAAATCCAATTACTTTCCATTCCTCCAAATTCCTTTCTCTTCACTATGGATATTGAGAGTCTGTATACAAATATTGATATTTCAGAGGGCATTCAAGCAGTAAAAAATATCTTTCTTAAATATCCAGACTCTAAAAGACCGGAAAAGGAATTACTACAATTATTACGCATAAATCTCACTCGTAATGATTTTGAATTTAACAACAAATTTTTCCTGCAAATCAAAGGCACAGCTATGGGGAAGAAATTCGCCCCAGCATATGCCAACATTTTCATGGCGGAATGGGAAGAATTAGCCGTGCAATCCTGCCCCATAAAGCCACTACACTATTACAGGTACTTGGATGACATCTGGGGCATCTGGGATCATTCTAGAGAGGAATTTGAGGTATTTCTAAATATTCTCAACACTTATAATCCGTCAATCAAACTAAAGGCACACATTGATTTGAATTCAGTGGACTTTTTTAGATACCACTACCTACAAAGGTCCAAATTTCTCATCCACACACAAATTGGATATTAAAGTATTTTTCAAAAAAACAGACACACACTCATTATTATATAAAACCAGTTATCATCCCAAACACACATTCAGTGGGATTGTAAAGTCACAGCTTCTCAGATTTGACAGAATCTGTAGCAGGGAGGAGGATTTCAAAGATTCAGTGAAAATACTCTTCTCGGCTTTGTCCACCAGGGGGTACTCTCGCTCCTTCTTAAGGAAATGTTTCAAAACATTTAAACAAATTAGACCTACCTGGTGTTCCTCCCTTCTTCCTTTCATCACCAACTACTCCCAATCAGCTGTGAACTTAGTCAGAAACATTAAACATAACTTTTACCAAGGGATTGACAATTCTCAAATATTGCAGAATCACAGACTGATTGCTGCTTACAGGAAGAACAAGAATATAAAAGACTCTCTGGTTAAAGCCAAACTTAAACCACTATCATGTCCCAGAAGCACAGGAAAAGGGGATTTTTTTTCAGCACTGCCAGTGGGTACACAATAGGTCTAACAAGGATGTATTCAAAACACAACTGGGAACGGGTCCTACAACCAAAAATTGCGTCTACCTAATTTTTTTGCACTAGATTTGGAGTACAGTATGTGGGTGAGACAGGCAACACACTCAGAGCTAGGTTCTATCAACATAAATATAACATCTGCAAACAACATAACACACATATTCCCATCACCCAACACTTCCTGCGGCATGGATGGTCAGCTCTGAAGGCTACGATCTTGGAGACTAATCCGCATTGGACCACGCCCCAACGGAGAAGAGCTGGAAGAAAATGGATTCACCTCCTGGACACTTGTTTGCCACACGGACTAAATGAAAAATAACTGTAATATTATATGCATGCTAACCTGCTTTTTTTCTCATATACACCTGTGCAGGTTGTTCTTCTCCTGGTTCAGATCTGCAAAGCGAAAGAAAAATCGTTATAACACCACATGTTACTTACCTGCAGATGTATATTGTTGCAGATTGTTCTTGTTCTTGTTATATCCTCTATTGGAAGAATCATTGAATCACCACGTGTTTACTTACCGATTCTTGTACATATGTGTGAAGGTTGCCTCTTTTTTCATCTTTACTCTATCTTGACCCCTCATCCTAACCCTAACCCTGACTTCACATCCTAACCCTAACCCAACCCTTACCTTAACTTCTAACCCTAACCCTAACCTAAGCTTCTAACCCTAACCCCAACCCTAACCCTAACCTTAATTCCTAACCCTAACCTTAATTCCTAACCCTAACCTTAAGCCTAACCCTGACCTTAACTCCTAACCCTAACCTTGAGCTTAACCCTAGCATAATTTAACCCTAACCTCAACCTTCCGTTTTTCTAAAAGCACAATTTAGAGTGGGGAGGAGGTGATCCCGGGAGGAGAGAGGGATGATGGACTGTGCCGTCAATCTTGGCGTCTTCGACGCCAAGATTAACTTTTCCTTACCTAACCCTAACCCTAACCCTAACCCTAACCTAACCTAACCCTAGCCCTAACCTAACCTAACCCTAGCCCTAAGCCTAACCCTAACCATTTTTAAATGGCGCAATTTCGAGACAAAAACAAGCCTAGGATGCTCAGAACAGCCCCTAGAACGCCATCCCAGAGTTTTAGCTCGATAGCACCACCTATCATTTCCTCAGATTTCCAAAAATGTCCCTGAGACGCACTACCAATCCACTCCAAATGGCCTGAAACGTGCTTAAACACATTTCTGTAGGTAGGTGAATTTCCCAAACCATAACCCTAAACACTTTGGAAAATTTCACCAAAACCGCTGGCTGGCTGGCCCATTCATTTCAATGGGGAAAGTTCAAACCCGTTTAACTCCGGATCTGGACCTCGGAGAGCCTTGCAAACCGCCTCCGTCTGACATAATTCGACCACGGGGAACACGCCTGTCCAATCCCCGACCTTCTACGCCCTCCCTAGCCCGAGATATGGCCAAAATAAAGTCCATTTCCGGTCTAGCTCCCAAACCGGAAGTCGGATCCGGACCAAACTTACAGGATCTTCATCCTATCGCCCGACTTACCTGTGTACCAAATTTCAGACCTCTAGCACTTACCCTTCTCCAGAAACCTCGAGTTTGGGGAATTCCCCATCGTGGTAAACTCACTATATACCTAACCCTAACCCTAACCCTAACCCTAACCCCTAACCCTAACCCCTAACCCTAACCCTAACCCTAGCCCTAGCCCTAACCCTAGCCCTAACCCTAACCCTAACCCTAACCCTAACCATTTTTAAATGGCGCAATTCGAGACAAAAACAAGCCTAGGATGCTCAGAACAGCCCCTAGAACGCCATCCCAGAGTTTTAGCTCGATAGCGCCACCTATCATTTCCTCAGATTTCCCAAAATGTCCCTGAGACGCACTACCAATCCACTCCAAATGGCCTGAAACGTGCTTAAAACACATTTCTGTAGGTAGGTGAATTTCCCAAACCATAACCCTAAACACTTTGGAAAATTTCACCAAAACCGCTGGCTGGCTGGCTGGCCCATTCATTTCAATGGGGAAAGTTCAAACCCCGTTTAACTCCGGATCTGGACCTCGGAGAGCCTTGCAAACCGCCTCCGTCTGACATAATTCGACCACGGGGAACACGCCTGTCCAATCCCCGACCTTCTACGCCCTCCCTAGCCCGAGATATGGCCAAAATAAAGTCCATTTCCGGTCTAGCTCCCAAACCGGAAGTCGGATCCGGACCAAACTTACAGGATCTTCATCCTATCGCCCGACTTACCTGTGTACCAAATTTCAGACCTCTAGCACTTACCCTTCTCCAGAAACCTCGAGTTTGGGGAATTCCCCATCGTGGTAAACTCACTATATACCTAACCTAACCCTAGCCCTAACCCTAGCCCTAACCCTAGCCCTAAGCCTAACCCTAACCATTTTTAAATGGCGCAATTTCGAGACAAAAACAAGCCTAGGATGCTCAGAACAGCCCCTAGAACGCCATCCCAGAGTTTTAGCTCGATAGCGCCACCTATCATTTCCTCAGATTTCCCAAAAATGTCCCTGAGACGCACTACCAATCCACTCCAAATGGCCTGAAACGTGCTTAAAACACATTTCTGTAGGTAGGTGAATTTCCCAAACCATAACCCTAAACACTTTGGAAAATTTCACCAAAAACCGCTGGCTGGCTGGCTGGCCCATTCATTTCAATGGGGAAAGTTCAAACCCGTTTAACTCCGGATCTGGACCTCGGAGAGCCTTGCAAACCGCCTCCGTCTGACATAATTCGACCACGGGGAACACGCCTGTCCAATCCCCGACCTTCTACGCCCTCCCTAGCCCGAGATATGGCCAAAATAAAGTCCATTTCCGGTCTAGCTCCCAAACCGGAAGTCGGATCCGGACCAAACTTACAGGATCTTCATCCTATCGCCCGACTTACCTGTGTACCAAATTTCAGACCTCTAGCACTTACCCTTCTCCAGAAACCTCGAGTTTGGGGAATTCCCCATCGTGGTAAACTCACTATATACCTAACCCTAACCCTAACCCTAACCCTAACCCTAACCCCGAGCCCTAACCCTAACCCAAACATTAACCCCCCAGCCCTAACCGTAGACCCCCCCAGCCTTAACCCCAAGCCCTAAACCTACCCTAACCCTGACCCCCCAGCCCTAGCCCTAACTCCGGACACTAACCCTAACCCCAAACCCCCCCCAACCCCAACCCTAAACAAACCCCCCCTCCCTCACACACCCCTACCCACCCTTCTCTGGTCTTTTCTCCTCCCTCCTCTCCCCCTAATTCTTCCCTTTTTCCCCCCCCACACACATGCACAATCCCACCCTCACGCCCCCCAACCCACCATCACCACCACCAACGACACCACTACCAAACAGGTACATACGCACACACCCCTACCCACCCTTCTCTGCTCTCTTCTCCTCCCTCCTCTCTTCTTTTTGCGGACCCATTTGGCAAGTGGGAAGTGAACTGGGGACTAACATGCGTCGGCCAGTGCCTTGCCTGGGTCTCTCATACAAGCTATGCTGACGCTAATCAGTATAGTGAGAGTCCTGGAGTGATTATGTCATTCCCCTAACCCTAACCCTAACCCTAACCCTAACCCTAACCTCGAGTTTGGGGAATTCCCCATCGTGGTAAACTCACTATATACCTAACCTAACCCTAGCCCTAACCCTAGCCCTAACCCTAGCCCTAAGCCTAACCCTAACCATTTTTAAATGGCGCAATTTCGAGACAAAAACAAGCCTAGGATGCTCAGAACAGCCCCTAGAACGCCATCCCAGAGTTTTAGCTCGATAGCGCCACCTATCATTTCCTCAGATTTCCCAAAAATGTCCCTGAGACGCACTACCAATCCACTCCAAATGGCCTGAAACGTGCTTAAAACACATTTCTGTAGGTAGGTGAATTTCCCAAACCATAACCCTAAACACTTTGGAAAATTTCACCAAAAACCGCTGGCTGGCTGGCTGGCCCATTCATTTCAATGGGGAAAGTTCAAACCCGTTTAACTCCGGATCTGGACCTCGGAGAGCCTTGCAAACCGCCTCCGTCTGACATAATTCGACCACGGGGAACACGCCTGTCCAATCCCCGACCTTCTACGCCCTCCCTAGCCCGAGATATGGCCAAAATAAAGTCCATTTCCGGTCTAGCTCCCAAACCGGAAGTCGGATCCGGACCAAACTTACAGGATCTTCATCCTATCGCCCGACTTACCTGTGTACCAAATTTCAGACCTCTAGCACTTACCCTTCTCCAGAAACCTCGAGTTTGGGGAATTCCCCATCGTGGTAAACTCACTATATACCTAACCTAACCCTAGCCCTAACCCTAGCCCTAACCCTAGCCCTAAGCCTAACCCTAACCATTTTTAAATGGCGCAATTTCGAGACAAAAACAAGCCTAGGATGCTCAGAACAGCCCCTAGAACGCCATCCCAGAGTTTTAGCTCGATAGCGCCACCTATCATTTCCTCAGATTTCCCAAAAATGTCCCTGAGACGCACTACCAATCCACTCCAAATGGCCTGAAACGTGCTTAAAACACATTTCTGTAGGTAGGTGAATTTCCCAAACCATAACCCTAAACACTTTGGAAAATTTCACCAAAAACCGCTGGCTGGCTGGCTGGCCCATTCATTTCAATGGGGAAAGTTCAAACCCGTTTAACTCCGGATCTGGACCTCGGAGAGCCTTGCAAACCGCCTCCGTCTGACATAATTCGACCACGGGGAACACGCCTGTCCAATCCCCGACCTTCTACGCCCTCCCTAGCCCGAGATATGGCCAAAATAAAGTCCATTTCCGGTCTAGCTCCCAAACCGGAAGTCGGATCCGGACCAAACTTACAGGATCTTCATCCTATCGCCCGACTTACCTGTGTACCAAATTTCAGACCTCTAGCACTTACCCTTCTCCAGAAACCTCGAGTTTGGGGAATTCCCCATCGTGGTAAACTCACTATATACCTAACCTAACCCTAGCCCTAACCCTAGCCCTAACCCTAGCCCTAAGCCTAACCCTAACCATTTTTAAATGGCGCAATTTCGAGACAAAAACAAGCCTAGGATGCTCAGAACAGCCCCTAGAACGCCATCCCAGAGTTTTAGCTCGATAGCGCCACCTATCATTTCCTCAGATTTCCCAAAAATGTCCCTGAGACGCACTACCAATCCACTCCAAATGGCCTGAAACGTGCTTAAAACACATTTCTGTAGGTAGGTGAATTTCCCAAACCATAACCCTAAACACTTTGGAAAATTTCACCAAAAACCGCTGGCTGGCTGGCTGGCCCATTCATTTCAATGGGGAAAGTTCAAACCCGTTTAACTCCGGATCTGGACCTCGGAGAGCCTTGCAAACCGCCTCCGTCTGACATAATTCGACCACGGGGAACACGCCTGTCCAATCCCCGACCTTCTACGCCCTCCCTAGCCCGAGATATGGCCAAAATAAAGTCCATTTCCGGTCTAGCTCCCAAACCGGAAGTCGGATCCGGACCAAACTTACAGGATCTTCATCCTATCGCCCGACTTACCTGTGTACCAAATTTCAGACCTCTAGCACTTACCCTTCTCCAGAAACCTCGAGTTTGGGGAATTCCCCATCGTGGTAAACTCACTATATACCTAACCCTAACCCTAACCCTAACCCTAACCCTAACCCCGAGCCCTAACCCTAACCCAAACATTAACCCCCCAGCCCTAACCGTAGACCCCCCAGCCTTAACCCCAAGCCCTAAACCTACCCTAACCCTGACCCCCAGCCCTAGCCCTAACTCCGGACACTAACCCTAACCCCAAACCCCCCAACCCCAACCCTAAACAAACCCCCCTCCCTCACACACCCCTACCCACCCTTCTCTGGTCTTTTCTCCTCCCTCCTCTCCCCCCTAATTCTTCCCTTTTTCCCCCACACACATGCACAATCCCACCCTCACGCCCCCAACCCACCATCACCACCACCAACGACACCACTACCAAACAGGTACATACGCACACACCCCTACCCACCCTTCTCTGCTCTCTTCTCCTCCCTCCTCTCTTTTTTTGCGGACCCATTTGGCAAGTGGGAAGTGAACTGGGGACTAACATGCGTCGGCCAGTGCCTTGCCTGGGTCTCTCATACAAGCTATGCTGACGCTAATCAGTATAGTGAGAGTCCTGGAGTGATTATGTCATTCCCTAACCCTAACCCTAACCCTAACCCTAACCCTAACCCTAACCTCGAGTTTGGGGAATTCCCCATCGTGGTAAACTCACTATATACCTAACCTAACCCTAGCCCTAACCCTAGCCCTAACCCTAGCCCTAAGCCTAACCCTAACCATTTTTAAATGGCGCAATTTCGAGACAAAAACAAGCCTAGGATGCTCAGAACAGCCCCTAGAACGCCATCCCAGAGTTTTAGCTCGATAGCGCCACCTATCATTTCCTCAGATTTCCCAAAAATGTCCCTGAGACGCACTACCAATCCACTCCAAATGGCCTGAAACGTGCTTAAAACACATTTCTGTAGGTAGGTGAATTTCCCAAACCATAACCCTAAACACTTTGGAAAATTTCACCAAAAACCGCTGGCTGGCTGGCTGGCCCATTCATTTCAATGGGGAAAGTTCAAACCCGTTTAACTCCGGATCTGGACCTCGGAGAGCCTTGCAAACCGCCTCCGTCTGACATAATTCGACCACGGGGAACACGCCTGTCCAATCCCCGACCTTCTACGCCCTCCCTAGCCCGAGATATGGCCAAAATAAAGTCCATTTCCGGTCTAGCTCCCAAACCGGAAGTCGGATCCGGACCAAACTTACAGGATCTTCATCCTATCGCCCGACTTACCTGTGTACCAAATTTCAGACCTCTAGCACTTACCCTTCTCCAGAAACCTCGAGTTTGGGGAATTCCCCATCGTGGTAAACTCACTATATACCTAACCCTAACCCTAACCCTAACCCTAACCCTAACCCTAACCTAAGCTTCTAACCCTAACCCCAACCCTAACCCTAACCTTAATTCCTAACCCTAACCTTAATTCCTAACCCTAACCTTAAGCCTAACCCTGACCTTAACTCCTAACCCTAACCTTGAGCTTAACCTAGCATAATTTAACCCTAACCTCAACCTTCCGTTTTTCTAAAAGCACAATTTAGAGTGGGGAGGAGGTGATCCCGGGAGGAGAGAGGGATGATGGACTGTGCCGTCAATCTTGGCGTCTTCGACGCCAAGATTAACTTTTCCTTACCTAATCTAGCCCGTGCCTCTCCTTCTTCTTCTTCTGGTTTCCCTCTTCCCCCTCTTTCTTATTCACAGGTGGAAAAATAATTAATGGGTTAAGGAAATTACAAATTCGTGGGTCCTGTGCATTCGTTTTTGGCGGATTACTTTATGAAAAAATATTTGTTTATATTAGATGTGGATAATTTTCATTCCTTGAATTTGTGGTTTATTATTATAATGTTATTTCTCTTATTGATATTACTGTACTGCACAATTTATTACGGTTCGGCTTGATGGAGGACGTAAATTCATAAAAATTCTAAAAATTCTCTTAATTACTCCCCCCCAAAAAAATAATGAAAAAAAGAATTCCAATTGACGGACACCTTTGAACGCCTCACAGGTGTTCAGAGGTGTCAGATTTCCTCTCTCCATCTTAGCCTAGGACCTTTAACTTGGACGCGCATGGCACATGACGCCATTTTGGTCCATGAGCGACGACAAGGAATCAACTACCAATTTTCGATCACAAGTTTAGCCTGAAGAAGGTTTAATCTAACCGAAACGTAGCTTTTTTGTGCTCCTTGTCGAGCGAATAAAGTTTCTACTCCTGCATTGGAGGAGTCGTCTTTTTTTGAATTTTATTGTTTTAATCGGGACGACTTACAAAGAATGGCCGAATTTGAGGACTGGACGACGGTGTACTACGGCGGGCGTCGCCGTAGGAGGAATAGGTACGTGTCACCTCCACCTCAGAGGCGTTATTACGCCGACACTACCGCCACGACGGCCCCCCGCTACGTCCCAGACGGCCAGAGACGCTCTTACGCTTCTGTCACTCGGGGGCCCCCCCGCCGCCCCCCCCGACGTGACGCGTCCTCCGCGTCCCGTTCCAGACAACGGGGCGCCAAGAACGTGCAGTACAGGTACAGACAATATAATTATAACAACGCCTATCAACGCCCCCGACGGAATCAGCTGTTTAATCAGGATCGGCGATTCCCACGGAGTTTTCGATCACGTGACAGGGGGGCTCCGGATCGACGATGGTGGCGCGCACCTGATGTGGACCGACGCGGACCGGCACGTTCCGCCGACCGCGAGTTTGCAGTGAAGGTGCGCATCCTCCACAAGATCATCAAAGCCACACACCATCTGCAAAATGTGTCGAGGGAGGAACCTCCGGCCATGATTGAGGACATGGCACAAGTCCTCGCCACAACCATCAAACCCTCCACGCCATCAGAGAAAACTATGGATTTCATCTATGGCAATGCCAAAAATTGGGCCTTCAATACTGTCCTCATACTGAGGGATCATTATACAGAGGTTATTGAAGAGGAGATGACTAAACTAACAGCCCTCAATACAACATCCGACTGGGAGCGGCCCTTTGAAATAGCCGCCAAGTGGGCGCGGCGTAACCTGGGGAGACGCCTTTACCTGAGACGGTGGAGCGGGCTGAGGTGCTCCTCATAGCCCGACTGTCTGAGAAGGAGACAGCAGCCGCTCCTCACACACAATCCCCAGATGCTCCGGGAGAGTCCACGCCTACGATGGAACAGCAACAGGTGCCCCCACGCCGCCTCCATCTCCTCCTCATCCACCTGCCAGCAACCACATTACAGTTACGGCACAGGTCCACACGGTACCTGGATTTATCCCCAGACATTCAGGTGGACCCCTCTCCTCAGTCTCCGATCTCTCAGCCGGGTGGGCCGGCACGCCACGCGTGCGGCTGCCACCATGACTGACACGATAAGAGATTGGTCATCGCTGTCGTCATCGGAGCAGGAGTCCCAGCCCTCCCTTTACTGCCGGAATCAGCAGGGCTGGGCAGACAGCCAGACATGGCTCCCAAGGAGCAGAGGCCTAAACGCACCACCTTTACTAGACCAGGTGGGGCGCTGTCTACACTCTCTCCACAGCCCATACACAGATCCTCCCCAGGCCAGACGGAGGAGGACCTTCTCCCTCCGACCACGTCGACGCCTCAGGTGACGAGACCCACCTTCCCGGGGAGCAGAACTTCGTGCCGGACTCCGCTCCTGGTTGGCCCGCCCTACGTCGAGGACCTACTGGAGGAGGAGGACCTCATCAGTTTCCTGGAAGAGTGCCAGGAACTTTCCATCACACCAGGTACCTCAAGGGCTTCCATGCCAAAACATACACGGCAACCACTCATCAGTTTTCACACAACTGCCACAGACACACATGACCACACCACGCCTGCTAGAACACCCACCCGCAGACCTACTAAGCACATTAACACCACACACAAGATAAAAAATTGGAGCCTGGCAGTGAAGGAAAAACGGCTGATTCTGGGAGACTCAAATGTCGCCAGATTTCCCCCATTCCAAATTCCAAATCTACAGATAGATAGCTTCCCAGGGGCCACTTTTCGGCATCTGAAGGGGTGTTGTCCAAGATTGAACCTGTCCACACAGTTGAACAGGTGATCCTGTCTCTGGGCATAAACAATAGACTCCAAAATATTCAGACTTCGCTTAAAGAGTTGCAGAGGCTTCACAAAACTGCATCCCTTAAATTCCCACAAGCAGTCATTTGGATTCCGGCCATCAGTTTTTCCAGGAGTCTTCCTTCCAAGGACCAGATGCATCTGCACACTCTGAATAAATATATTAGGTCCAACTATCAGTCCCTTCCTGAACTCCCCAGAAGCCAGTTCTCGGTGGAGAAGGATGGCGTCCATTGGACCCACGCCACAGCATCTCGACTGCTGAATCACTGGTCTCAGATGGTAAACTAATAGCCCCCATGAACCTGCCTTCTCAGGAGGGGGACAAAAGCGTTATCAATCTGAGCAGAAAATTCCAGCTTTCGCCAGCACAGTTCTCCTTACTCAGCAAGGGACTCACATTTGTTCCTACTAAAGGCAGCAATCGAGACTTAATAAACAGGACTCGATTTGATTTGCAACAATTTCATAGAAAACTTAAGATTGCTGCATATTTTGAAGGAAAGGGGATTCTGACCCTCCACCTTTCACTCCAAAATCTGATTGGACCCCCTCATTGATTCACTTACCTGTTCAAATTAAAACAATCATACTAAATGATCTGGAATATTTTGACTCCAAATTCAAAATGAAAGCTATTAAACCCAATCTTACTAAATTAGAAACAGAAGCTCTAAGATCCCTGCAGAGTAATCCATTGATTGTTATCAAACCGGCTGACAAGGGCAGTGCGGTGGTGATCATGGACAGGGATCAATATGTCTGGGAGGGTTATCGACAATTATTGGACAACACCTATTACGTACAATTGGATAAGCCAATTTATCAAGAAACAATCCCTATGGTAAAACAAATAGTTCAAACATTATATGATAAAAATTTATCAACTCAAAACAGAAAAATTATTTAATTGGCAGCGAGGAACCCAGACCTAGACGCTTCTATATGTTACCAAAATTCATAAAGAGCCCAGCAAGTGGAGCAGACCGTACGAGATTCCCCCTGGAAGACCTATTGTCTCAGATTGCAACAGTGAAACTTATTATACTGCTGAATATTTGGATTTTTACCTCAATCCTCTCTCAGTCCAACACCCCAGTTACTTAAAAGACACATATGACTTCATTGGAAAAATCCAATTACTTTCCATTCCTCCAAATTCCTTTCTCTTCACTATGGATATTGAGAGTCTGTATACAAATATTGATATTTCAGAGGGCATTCAAGCAGTAAAAATATCTTTCTTAAATATCCAGACTCTAAAAGACCGGAAAAGGAATTACTACAATTATTACGCATAAATCTCACTCGTAATGATTTTGAATTTAACAACAAATTTTTCCTGCAAATCAAAGGCACAGCTATGGGGAAGAAATTCGCCCCAGCATATGCCAACATTTTCATGGCGGAATGGGAAGAATTAGCCGTGCAATCCTGCCCCATAAAGCCACTACACTATTACAGGTACTTGGATGACATCTGGGGCATCTGGGATCATTCTAGAGAGGAATTTGAGGTATTTCTAAATATTCTCAACACTTATAATCCGTCAATCAAACTAAAGGCACACATTGATTTGAATTCAGTGGACTTTTTAGATACCACTACCTACAAAGGTCCAAATTTCTCATCCACACACAAATTGGATATTAAAGTATTTTTCAAAAAAACAGACACACACTCATTATTATATAAAACCAGTTATCATCCCAAACACACATTCAGTGGGATTGTAAAGTCACAGCTTCTCAGATTTGACAGAATCTGTAGCAGGGAGGAGGATTTCAAAGATTCAGTGAAAATACTCTTCTCGGCTTTGTCCACCAGGGGGTACTCTCGCTCCTTCTTAAGGAAATGTTTCAAAACATTTAAACAAATTAGACCTACCTGGTGTTCCTCCCTTCTTCCTTTCATCACCAACTACTCCCAATCAGCTGTGAACTTAGTCAGAAACATTAAACATAACTTTTACCAAGGGATTGACAATTCTCAAATATTGCAGAATCACAGACTGATTGCTGCTTACAGGAAGAACAAGAATATAAAAGACTCTCTGGTTAAAGCCAAACTTAAACCACTATCATGTCCCAGAAGCACAGGAAAAGGGGATTTTTTTCAGCACTGCCAGTGGGTACACAATAGGTCTAACAAGGATGTATTCAAAACACAACTGGGAACGGGTCCTACAACCAAAATTGCGTCTACCTAATTTTTTTGCACTAGATGTGGAGTACAGTATGTGGGTGAGACAGGCAACACACTCAGAGCTAGGTTCTATCAACATAAATATAACATCTGCAAACAACATAACACACATATTCCCATCACCCAACACTTCCTGCGGCATGGATGGTCAGCTCTGAAGGCTACGATCTTGGAGACTAATCCGCATTGGACCACGCCCCAACGGAGAAGAGCTGGAAGAAAATGGATTCACCTCCTGGACACTTGTTTGCCACACGGACTAAATGAAAAATAACTGTAATATTATATGCATGCTAACCTGCTTTTTTTTCATATACACCTGTGCAGGTTGTTCTTCTCCTGGTTCAGATCTGCAAAGCGAAAGAAAAATCGTTATAACACCACATGTTACTTACCTGCAGATGTATATTGTTGCAGATTGTTCTTGTTCTTGTTATATCCTCTATTGGAAGAATCATTGAATCACCACGTGTTTACTTACCGATTCTTGTACATATGTGTGAAGGTTGCCTCTTTTTCATCTTTACTCTATCTTGACCCCTCATCCTAACCCTAACCCTGACTTCACATCCTAACCCTAACCCAACCCTTACCTTAACTTCTAACCCTAACCCTAACCTAAGCTTCTAACCCTAACCCCAACCCTAACCCTAACCTTAATTCCTAACCCTAACCTTAATTCCTAACCCTAACCTTAAGCCTAACCCTGACCTTAACTCCTAACCCTAACCTTGAGCTTAACCCTAGCATAATTTAACCCTAACCTCAACCTTCCGTTTTTCTAAAAGCACAATTTAGAGTGGGGAGGAGGTGATCCCGGGAGGAGAGAGGGATGATGGACTGTGCCGTCAATCTTGGCGTCTTCGACGCCAAGATTAACTTTTCCTTACCTAACCCTAACCCTAACCCTAACCCTAACCCTAACCTAACCTAACCCTAGCCCTAACCTAACCTAACCCTAGCCCTAAGCCTAACCCTAACCATTTTTAAATGGCGCAATTTCGAGACAAAAACAAGCCTAGGATGCTCAGAACAGCCCCTAGAACGCCATCCCAGAGTTTTAGCTCGATAGCACCACCTATCATTTCCTCAGATTTCCCAAAAATGTCCCTGAGACGCACTACCAATCCACTCCAAATGGCCTGAAACGTGCTTAAAACACATTTCTGTAGGTAGGTGAATTTCCCAAACCATAACCCTAAACACTTTGGAAAATTTCACCAAAAACCGCTGGCTGGCTGGCCCATTCATTTCAATGGGGAAAGTTCAAACCCGTTTAACTCCGGATCTGGACCTCGGAGAGCCTTGCAAACCGCCTCCGTCTGACATAATTCGACCACGGGGAACACGCCTGTCCAATCCCCGACCTTCTACGCCCTCCCTAGCCCGAGATATGGCCAAAATAAAGTCCATTTCCGGTCTAGCTCCCAAACCGGAAGTCGGATCCGGACCAAACTTACAGGATCTTCATCCTATCGCCCGACTTACCTGTGTACCAAATTTCAGACCTCTAGCACTTACCCTTCTCCAGAAACCTCGAGTTTGGGGAATTCCCCATCGTGGTAAACTCACTATATACCTAACCCTAACCCTAACCCTAACCCTAACCCCTAACCCTAACCCTAACCCTAACCCTAGCCCTAACCCTAGCCCTAACCCTAACCCTAACCCTAACCATTTTTAAATGGCGCAATTTCGAGACAAAAACAAGCCTAGGATGCTCAGAACAGCCCCTAGAACGCCATCCCAGAGTTTTAGCTCGATAGCGCCACCTATCATTTCCTCAGATTTCCCAAAAATGTCCCTGAGACGCACTACCAATCCACTCCAAATGGCCTGAAACGTGCTTAAAACACATTTCTGTAGGTAGGTGAATTTCCCAAACCATAACCCTAAACACTTTGGAAAATTTCACCAAAAACCGCTGGCTGGCTGGCTGGCCCATTCATTTCAATGGGGAAAGTTCAAACCCGTTTAACTCCGGGATCTGGACCTCGGAGAGCCTTGCAAACCGCCTCCGTCTGACATAATTCGACCACGGGGAACACGCCTGTCCAATCCCCGACCTTCTACGCCCTCCTAGCCCGAGATATGGCCAAAATAAAGTCCATTTCCGGTCTAGCTCCCAAACCGGAAGTCGGATCCGGACCAAACTTACAGGATCTTCATCCTATCGCCCGACTTACCTGTGTACCAAATTTCAGACCTCTAGCACTTACCCTTCTCCAGAAACCTCGAGTTTGGGGAATTCCCCATCGTGGTAAACTCACTATATACCTAACCTAACCCTAGCCCTAACCCTAGCCCTAACCCTAGCCCTAAGCCTAACCCCTAACCATTTTTAAATGGCGCAATTTCGAGACAAAAACAAGCCTAGGATGCTCAGAACAGCCCCTAGAACGCCATCCCAGAGTTTTAGCTCGATAGCGCCACCTATCATTTCCTCAGATTTCCCAAAAATGTCCCTGAGACGCACTACCAATCCACTCCAAATGGCCTGAAACGTGCTTAAAACACATTTCTGTAGGTAGGTGAATTTCCCAAACCATAACCCTAAACACTTTGGAAAATTTCACCAAAAACCGCTGGCTGGCTGGCTGGCCCATTCATTTCAATGGGGAAAGTTCAAACCCGTTTAACTCCGGATCTGGACCTCGGAGAGCCTTGCAAACCGCCTCCGTCTGACATAATTCGACCACGGGGAACACGCCTGTCCAATCCCCGACCTTCTACGCCCTCCCTAGCCCGAGATATGGCCAAAATAAAGTCCATTTCCGGTCTAGCTCCCAAACCGGAAGTCGGATCCGGACCAAACTTACAGGATCTTCATCCTATCGCCCGACTTACCTGTGTACCAAATTTCAGACCTCTAGCACTTACCCTTCTCCAGAAACCTCGAGTTTGGGGAATTCCCCATCGTGGTAAACTCACTATATACCTAACCCTAACCCTAACCCTAACCCTAACCCTAACCCTAACCCCGAGCCCTAACCCTAACCCAAACATTAACCCCCAGCCCTAACCGTAGACCCCCCAGCCTTAACCCCAAGCCCTAAACCTACCCTAACCCTGACCCCCAGCCCTAGCCCTAACTCCGGACACTAACCCTAACCCCAAACCCCCCAACCCCAACCCTAAACAAACCCCCTCCCTCACACACCCCTACCCACCCTTCTCTGGTCTTTTCTCCTCCCTCCTCTCCCCTAATTCTTCCCTTTTTCCCCCCACACACATGCACAATCCCACCCTCACGCCCCCAACCCACCATCACCACCACCAACGACACCACTACCAAACAGGTACATACGCACACACCCCTACCCACCCTTCTCTGCTCTCTTCTCCTCCCTCCTCTCTTCTTTTTGCGGACCCATTTGGCAAGTGGGAAGTGAACTGGGACTAACATGCGTCGGCCAGTGCCTTGCCTGGGTCTCTCATACAAGCTATGCTGACGCTAATCAGTATAGTGAGAGTCCTGGAGTGATTATGTCATTCCCTAACCCTAACCCTAACCCTAACCCTAACCCTAACCCTAACCTCGAGTTTGGGGAATTCCCCATCGTGGTAAACTCACTATATACCTAACCTAACCCTAGCCCTAACCCTAGCCCTAACCCTAGCCCTAAGCCTAACCCCTAACCATTTTAAATGGCGCAATTTCGAGACAAAAACAAGCCTAGGATGCTCAGAACAGCCCCTAGAACGCCATCCCAGAGTTTTAGCTCGATAGCGCCACCTATCATTTCCTCAGATTTCCCAAAAATGTCCCTGAGACGCACTACCAATCCACTCCAAATGGCCTGAAACGTGCTTAAAACACATTTCTGTAGGTAGGTGAATTTCCCAAACCATAACCCTAAACACTTTGGAAAATTTCACCAAAAACCGCTGGCTGGCTGGCTGGCCCATTCATTTCAATGGGGAAAGTTCAAACCCGTTTAACTCCGGATCTGGACCTCGGAGAGCCTTGCAAACCGCCTCCGTCTGACATAATTCGACCACGGGGAACACGCCTGTCCAATCCCCCGACCTTCTACGCCCTCCCTAGCCCGAGATATGGCCAAAATAAAGTCCATTTCCGGTCTAGCTCCCAAACCGGAAGTCGGATCCGACCAAACTTACAGGATCTTCATCCTATCGCCCGACTTACCTGTGTACCAAATTTCAGACCTCTAGCACTTACCCTTCTCCAGAAACCTCGAGTTTGGGGAATTCCCCATCGTGGTAAACTCACTATATACCTAACCTAACCCTAGCCCTAACCCTAGCCCTAACCCTAGCCCTAAGCCTAACCCTAACCATTTTTAAATGGCGCAATTTCGAGACAAAAACAAGCCTAGGATGCTCAGAACAGCCCCTAGAACGCCATCCCAGAGTTTTAGCTCATAGCGCCACCTATCATTTCCTCAGATTTCCCAAAATGTCCCTGAGACGCACTACCAATCCACTCCAAATGGCCTGAAACGTGCTTAAAACACATTTCTGTAGGTAGGTGAATTTCCCAAACCATAACCCTAAACACTTTGGAAAATTTCACCAAAACCGCTGGCTGGCTGGCTGGCCCATTCATTTCAATGGGGAAAGTTCAAACCCGTTTAACTCGGATCTGGACCTCGGAGAGCCTTGCAAACCGCCTCCGTCTGACATAATTCGACCACGGGGAACACGCCTGTCCAATCCCCGACCTTCCTACGCCCTCCCTAGCCCGAGATATGGCCAAAATAAAGTCCATTTCCGGTCTAGCTCCCAAACCGGAAGTCGGATCCGGACCAAACTTACAGGATCTTCATCCTATCGCCCGACTTACCTGTGTACCAAATTTCAGACCTCTAGCACTTACCCTTCTCCAGAAACCTCGAGTTTGGGAATTCCCCATCGTGGTAAACTCACTATATACCTAACCTAACCCTAGCCCTAACCCTAGCCCTAACCCTAGCCCTAAGCCTAACCCTAACCATTTTTAAATGGCGCAATTTCGAGACAAAAACAAGCCTAGGATGCTCAGAACAGCCCCTAGAACGCCATCCCAGAGTTTTAGCTCGATAGCGCCACCTATCATTTCCTCAGATTTCCCAAAATGTCCCTGAGACGCACTACCAATCCACTCCAAATGGCCTGAAACGTGCTTAAAACACATTTCTGTAGGTAGGTGAATTTCCAAACCATAACCCTAAACACTTTGGAAAATTTCACCAAAAACCGCTGGCTGGCTGGCTGGCCCATTCATTTCAATGGGGAAAGTTCAAACCCGTTTAACTCCGGATCTGGACCTCGGAGAGCCTTGCAAACCGCCTCCGTCTGACATAATTCGACCACGGGGAACACGCCTGTCCAATCCCCGACCTTCTACGCCCTCCCTAGCCCGAGATATGGCCAAAATAAAGTCCATTTCCGGTCTAGCTCCCAAACCGGAAGTCGGATCCGGACCAAACTTACAGGATCTTCATCCTATCGCCCGACTTACCTGTGTACCAAATTTCAGACCTCTAGCACTTACCCTTCTCCAGAAACCTCGAGTTTGGGGAATTCCCCATCGTGGTAACTCACTATATACCTAACCTAACCCTAGCCCTAACCCTAGCCCTAACCCTAGCCCTAAGCCTAACCCTAACCATTTTTAAATGGCGCAATTCGAGACAAAAACAAGCCTAGGATGCTCAGAACAGCCCCTAGAACGCCATCCCAGAGTTTTAGCTCGATAGCGCCACCTATCATTTCCTCAGATTTCCCAAAAATGTCCCTGAGACGCACTACCAATCCACTCCAAATGGCCTGAAACGTGCTTAAAACACATTTCTGTAGGTAGGTGAATTTCCCAAACCATAACCCTAAACACTTTGGAAAATTTCACCAAAAAACCGCTGGCTGGCTGGCTGGCCCATTCATTTCAATGGGGAAAGTTCAAACCCGTTTAACTCCGGATCTGGACCTCGGAGAGCCTTGCAAACCGCCTCCGTCTGACATAATTCGACCACGGGGAACACGCCTGTCCAATCCCCGACCTTCTACGCCCTCCCTAGCCCGAGATATGGCCAAAATAAAGTCCATTTCCGGTCTAGCTCCCAAACCGGAAGTCGGATCCGGACCAAACTTACAGGATCTTCATCCTATCGCCCGACTTACCTGTGTACCAAATTTCAGACCTCTAGCACTTACCCTTCTCCAGAAACCTCGAGTTTGGGGAATTCCCCATCGTGGTAAACTCACTATATACCTAACCCTAACCCTAACCCTAACCCTAACCCTAACCCTAACCTAAGCTTCTAACCCTAACCCCAACCCTAACCCTAACCTTAATTCCCTAACCCTAACCTTAATTCCTAACCCTAACCTTAAGCCTAACCCTGACCTTAACTCCTAACCCTAACCTTGAGCTTAACCCTAGCATAATTTAACCCTAACCTCAACCTTCCGTTTTTCTAAAAGCACAATTTAGAGTGGGGAGGAGGTGATCCCGGGAGGAGAGAGGGATGATGGACTGTGCCGTCAATCTTGGCGTCTTCGACGCCAAGATTAACTTTTCCTTACCTAATCTAGCCCGTGCCTCTCCTTCTTCTTCTTCTGGTTTCCCTCTTCCCCCTCTTTCTTATTCACAGGTGGAAAAATAATTAATGGGTTAAGGAAATTACAAATTCGTGGGTCCTGTGCATTCGTTTTTGGCGGATTACTTTATGAAAAAATATTTGTTTATATTAGATGTGGATAATTTTCATTCCTTGAATTTGTGGTTTATTATTATAATGTTATTTCTCTTATTGATATTACTGTACTGCACAATTTATTACGGTTCGGCTTGATGGAGGACGTAAATTCATAAAAATTCTAAAAATTCTCTTAATTACTCCCCCCCAAAAAAATAATGAAAAAAAGAATTCCAATTGACGGACACCTTTGAACGCCTCACAGGTGTTCAGAGGTGTCAGATTTCCTCTCTCCATCTTAGCCTAGGACCTTTAACTTGGACGCGCATGGCACATGACGCCATTTTGGTCCATGAGCGACGACAAGGAATCAACTACCAATTTTCGATCACAAGTTTAGCCTGAAGAAGGTTTAATCTAACCGAAACGTAGCTTTTTTTGTGCTCCTTGTCGAGCGAATAAAGTTTCTACTCCTGCATTGGAGGAGTCGTCTTTTTTTGAATTTTATTGTTTTAATCGGGACGACTTACAAAGAATGGCCGAATTTGAGGACTGGACGACGGTGTACTACGGCGGGCGTCGCCGTAGGAGGAATAGGTACGTGTCACCTCCACCTCAGAGGCGTTATTACGCCGACACTACCGCCACGACGGCCCCCGCTACGTCCCCAGACGGCCAGAGACGCTCTTACGCTTCTGTCACTCGGGGCCCCCGCCGCCCCCCGACGTGACGCGTCCTCCGCGTCCCGTTCCAGACAACGGGGCGCCAAGAACGTGCAGTACAGGTACAGACAATATAATTATAACAACGCCTATCAACGCCCCGACGGAATCAGCTGTTTAATCAGGATCGGCGATTCCCACGGAGTTTTCGATCACGTGACAGGGGGCTCCGGATCGACGATGGTGGCGCGCACCTGATGTGGACCGACGCGGACCGGCACGTTCCGCCGACCGCGAAGTTTGCAGTGAAGGTGCGCATCCTCCACAAGATCATCAAAGCCACACACCATCTGCAAAATGTGTCGAGGGAGGAACCTCCGGCCATGATTGAGGACATGGCACAAGTCCTCGCCACAACCATCAAACCCTCCACGCCATCAGAGAAAACTATGGATTTCATCTATGGCAATGCCAAAAATTGGGCCTTCAATACTGTCCTCATACTGAGGGATCATTATACAGAGGTTATTGAAGAGGAGATGACTAAACTAACAGCCCTCAATACAACATCCGACTGGGAGCGGCCCTTTGAAATAGCCGCCAAGTGGGCGCGGCGTAACCTGGGGAGACGCCTTTTACCTGAGACGGTGGAGCGGGCTGAGGTGCTCCTCATAGCCCGACTGTCTGAGAAGGAGACAGCAGCCGCTCCCCTCACACAATCCCCAGATGCTCCGGGAGAGTCCACGCCTACGATGGAACAGCAACAGGTGCCCCCCACGTCGCCTCCATCTCCTCCTCATCCACCTGCCAGCAACCACATTACAGTTACGGCACAGGTCCACACGGTACCTGATTTATCCCCAGACATTCAGGTGGACCCCTCTCCTCAGTCTCCGATCTCTCAGCCGGTGGGCCGGCACGCCACGCGTGCGGCTGCCACCATGACTGACACGATAAGAGATTGGTCATCGCTGTCGTCATCGGAGCAGGAGTCCCAGCCCTCCCCTTTACTGCCGGAATCAGCAGGGCTGGGCAGACAGCCAGACATGGCTCCCAAGGAGCAGAGGCCTAAACGCACCACCTTTACTAGACCAGGTGGGGCGCTGTCTACACTCTCTCCACAGCCCATACACAGATCCTCCCCAGGCCAGACGGAGGAGGACCTTCTCCCTCCGACCACGTCGACGCCTCAGGTGACGAGACCCACCTTCCCGGGGAGCAGAACTTCGTGCCGGACTCCGCTCCTGGTTGGCCCGCCCTACGTCGAGGACCTACTGGAGGAGGAGGACCTCATCAGTTTCCTGGAAGAGTGCCAGGAACTTTCCATCACACCAGGTACCTCAAGGGCTTCCATGCCAAAACATACACGGCAACCACTCATCAGTTTTCACACAACTGCCACAGACACACATGACCACACCACGCCTGCTAGAACACCCACCCGCAGACCTACTAAGCACATTAACACCACACACAAGATAAAAAATTGGAGCCTGGCAGTGAAGGAAAAACGGCTGATTCTGGGAGACTCAAATGTCGCCAGATTTCCCCATTCCAAATTCCAAATCTACAGATAGATAGCTTCCCAGGGGCCACTTTTCGGCATCTGAAGGGGGTGTTGTCCAAGATTGAACCTGTCCACACAGTTGAACAGGTGATCCTGTCTCTGGGCATAAACAATAGACTCCAAAATATTCAGACTTCGCTTAAAGAGTTGCAGAGGCTTCACAAAACTGCATCCCTTAAATTCCCACAAGCAGTCATTTGGATTCCGGCCATCAGTTTTTCCAGGAGTCTTCCTTCCAAGGACCAGATGCATCTGCACACTCTGAATAAATATATTAGGTCCAACTATCAGTCCCTTCCTGAACTCCCCAGAAGCCAGTTCTCGGTGGAGAAGGATGGCGTCCATTGGACCCACGCCACAGCATCTCGACTGCTGAATCACTGGTCTCAGATGGTAAACTAATAGCCCCCATGAACCTGCCTTCTCAGGAGGGGGACAAAAGCGTTATCAATCTGAGCAGAAAATTCCAGCTTTCGCCAGCACAGTTCTCCTTACTCAGCAAGGGACTCACATTTGTTCCTACTAAAGGCAGCAATCGAGACTTAATAAACAGGACTCGATTTGATTTGCAACAATTTCATAGAAAACTTAAGATTGCTGCATATTTTGGAAGGAAAGGGGGATTCTGACCCTCCACCTTTCACTCCAAAATCTGATTGGACCCCCTCATTGATTCACTTACCTGTTCAAATTAAAACAATCATACTAAATGATCTGGAATATTTTGACTCCAAATTCAAAATGAAAGCTATTAAACCCAATCTTACTAAATTAGAAACAGAAGCTCTAAGATCCCTGCAGAGTAATCCATTGATTGTTATCAAACCGGCTGACAAGGGCAGTGCGGTGGTGATCATGGACAGGGATCAATATGTCTGGGAGGGTTATCGACAATTATTGGACAACACCTATTACGTACAATTGGATAAGCCAATTTATCAAGAAACAATCCCTATGGTAAAACAAATAGTTCAAACATTATATGATAAAAAATTTATCAACTCAAAACAGAAAAATTATTTAATTGGCAGCGAGGAACCCAGACCTAGACGCTTCTATATGTTACCAAAAATTCATAAAGAGCCCAGCAAGTGGAGCAGACCGTACGAGATTCCCCCTGGAAGACCTATTGTCTCAGATTGCAACAGTGAAACTTATTATACTGCTGAATATTTGGATTTTTACCTCAATCCTCTCTCAGTCCAACACCCCAGTTACTTAAAAGACACATATGACTTCATTGGAAAAATCCAATTACTTTCCATTCCTCCAAATTCCTTTCTCTTCACTATGGATATTGAGAGTCTGTATACAAATATTGATATTTCAGAGGGCATTCAAGCAGTAAAAAATATCTTTCTTAAATATCCAGACTCTAAAAGACCGGAAAAGGAATTACTACAATTATTACGCATAAATCTCACTCGTAATGATTTTGAATTTAACAACAAATTTTTCCTGCAAATCAAAGGCACAGCTATGGGGAAGAAATTCGCCCCAGCATATGCCAACATTTTCATGGCGGAATGGGAAGAATTAGCCGTGCAATCCTGCCCCCATAAAGCCACTACACTATTACAGGTACTTGGATGACATCTGGGGCATCTGGGATCATTCTAGAGAGGAATTTGAGGTATTTCTAAATATTCTCAACACTTATAATCCGTCAATCAAACTAAAGGCACACATTGATTTGAATTCAGTGGACTTTTTAGATACCACTACCTACAAAGGTCCAAATTTCTCATCCACACACAAATTGGATATTAAAGTATTTTTCAAAAAACAGACACACACTCATTATTATATAAAACCAGTTATCATCCCAAACACACATTCAGTGGGATTGTAAAGTCACAGCTTCTCAGATTTGACAGAATCTGTAGCAGGGAGGAGGATTTCAAAGATTCAGTGAAAATACTCTTCTCGGCTTTGTCCACCAGGGGGTACTCGCTCCTTCTTAAGGAAATGTTTCAAAACATTTAAACAAATTAGACCTACCTGGTGTTCCTCCCTTCTTCCTTTCATCACCAACTACTCCCAATCAGCTGTGAACTTAGTCAGAAACATTAAACATAACTTTTACCAAGGGATTGACAATTCTCAAATATTGCAGAATCACAGACTGATTGCTGCTTACAGGAAGAACAAGAATATAAAAGACTCTCTGGTTAAAGCCAAACTTAAACCACTATCATGTCCCAGAAGCACAGGAAAAGGGGATTTTTTTCAGCACTGCCAGTGGGTACACAATAGGTCTAACAAGGATGTATTCAAACACAACTGGGAACGGGTCCTACAACCAAAAATTGCGTCTACCTAATTTTTTGCACTAGATGTGGAGTACAGTATGTGGGTGAGACAGGCAACACACTCAGAGCTAGGTTCTATCAACATAAATATAACATCTGCAAACAACATAACACACATATTCCCATCACCCAACACTTCCTGCGGCATGGATGGTCAGCTCTGAAGGCTACGATCTTGGAGACTAATCCGCATTGGACCACGCCCCAACGGAGAAGAGCTGAAAGAAAATGGATTCACCTCCTGGACACTTGTTTGCCACACGGACTAAATGAAAAATAACTGTAATATTATATGCATGCTAACCTGCTTTTTCTCATATACACCTGTGCAGGTTGTTCTTCTCCTGGTTCAGATCTGCAAAGCGAAAGAAAAATCGTTATAACACCACATGTTACTTACCTGCAGATGTATATTGTTGCAGATTGTTCTTGTTCTTGTTATATCCTCTATTGGAAGAATCATTGAATCACCACGTGTTTACTTACCGATTCTTGTACATATGTGTGAAGGTTGCCTCTTTTTCATCTTTACTCTATCTTGACCCCTCATCCTAACCCTAACCCTGACTTCACATCCTAACCCTAACCCAACCCTTACCTTAACTTCTAACCCTAACCCTAACCTAAGCTTCTAACCCTAACCCCAACCCTAACCCTAACCTTAATTCCTAACCCTAACCTTAATTCCTAACCCTAACCTTAAGCCTAACCCTGACCTTAACTCCTAACCCTAACCTTGAGCTTAACCCTAGCATAATTTAACCCTAACCTCAACCTTCCGTTTTTCTAAAAGCACAATTTAGAGTGGGGAGGAGGTGATCCCGGGAGGAGAGAGGGATGATGGACTGTGCCGTCAATCTTGGCGTCTTCGACGCCAAGATTGACTTTTCCTTACCTAATCTAGCCCGTGCCTCTCCTTCTTCTTCTTCTGGTTTCCCTCTTCCCCCTCTTTCTTATTCACAGGTGGAAAAATAATTAATGGGTTAAGGAAATTACAAATTCGTGGGTCCTGTGCATTCGTTTTTGGCGGATTACTTTATGAAAAATATTTGTTTATATTAGATGTGGATAATTTTCATTCCTTGAATTTGTGGTTTATTATTATAATGTTATTTCTTTTATTGATATTACTGTACTGCACAATTTATTACGGTTCGGCTTGATGGAGGACGTAAATTCATAAAAATTCTAAAAATTCTCTTAATTACTCCCCCAAAAATAATGAAAAAAAGAATTCCAATTGACGGACACCTTTGAACGCCTCACAGGTGTTCAGAGGTGTCAGATTTCCTCTCTCCATCTTAGCCTAGGACCTTTAACTTGGACGCGCATGGCACATGACGCCATTTTGGTCCATGAGCGACGACAAGGAATCAACTACCAATTTTCGATCACAAGTTTAGCCTGAAGAAGGTTTAATCTAACCGAAACGTAGCTTTTTTGTGCTCCTTGTCGAGCGAATAAAGTTTCTACTCCTGCATTGGAGGAGTCGTCTTTTTTTGAATTTTATTGTTTTAATCGGGACGACTTACAAAGAATGGCCGAATTTGAGGACTGGACGACGGTGTACTACGGCGGGCGTCGCCGTAGGAGGAATAGGTACGTGTCACCTCCACCTCAGAGGCGTTATTACGCCGACACTACCGCCACGACGGCCCCCGCTACGTCCCCAGACGGCCAGAGACGCTCTTACGCTTCTGTCACTCGGGGCCCCCGCCGCCCCGACGTGACGCGTCCTCCGCGTCCCGTTCCAGACAACGGGGCGCCAAGAACGTGCAGTACAGGTACAGACAATATAATTATAACAACGCCTATCAACGCCCCCGACGGAATCAGCTGTTTAATCAGGATCGGCGATTCCCACGGAGTTTTCGATCACGTGACAGGGGGGCTCCGGATCGACGATGGTGGCGCGCACCTGACGTGGACCGACGCGGACCGGCACGTTCCGCCGACCGCGAGTTTGCAGTGAAGGTGCGCATCCTCCACAAGATCATCAAAGCCACACACCATCTGCAAAATGTGTCGAGGGAGGAACCTCCGGCCATGATTGAGGACATGGCACAAGTCCTCGCCACAACCATCAAACCCTCCACGCCATCAGAGAAAACTATGGATTTCATCTATGGCAATGCCAAAAATTGGGCCTTCAATACTGTCCTCATACTGAGGGATCATTATACAGAGGTTATTGAAGAGGAGATGACTAAACTAACAGCCCTCAATACAACATCCGACTGGGAGCGGCCCTTTGAAATAGCCGCCAAGTGGGCGCGGCGTAACCTGGGGAGACGCCTTTACCTGAGACGGTGGAGCGGGCTGAGGTGCTCCTCATAGCCCGACTGTCTGAGAAGGAGACAGCAGCCGCTCCCTCACACAATCCCCAGATGCTCCGGGAGAGTCCACGCCTACGATGGAACAGCAACAGGTGCCCCCACGTCGCCTCCATCTCCTCCTCATCCACCTGCCAGCAACCACATTACAGTTACGGCACAGGTCCACACGGTACCTGATTTATCCCCAGACATTCAGGTGGACCCCTCTCCTCAGTCTCCGATCTCTCAGCCGGTGGGCCGGCACGCCACGCCGTGCGGCTGCCACCATGACTGACACGATAAGAGATTGGTCATCGCTGTCGTCATCGGAGCAGGAGTCCCAGCCCTCCCCTTTACTGCCGGAATCAGCAGGGCTGGGCAGACAGCCAGACATGGCTCCCAAGGAGCAGAGGCCTAAACGCACCACCTTTACTAGACCAGGTGGGGCGCTGTCTACACTCTCTCCACAGCCCATACACAGATCCTCCCCAGGCCAGACGGAGGAGGACCTTCTCCCTCCGACCACGTCGACGCCTCAGGTGACGAGACCCACCTTCCCGGGGAGCAGAACTTCGTGCCGGACTCCGCTCCTGGTTGGCCCGCCCTACGTCGAGGACCTACTGGAGGAGGAGGACCTCATCAGTTTCCTGGAAGAGTGCCAGGAACTTTCCATCACACCAGGTACCTCAAGGGCTTCCATGCCAAAACATACACGGCAACCACTCATCAGTTTTCACACAACTGCCACAGACACACATGACCACACCACGCCTGCTAGAACACCCACCCGCAGACCTACTAAGCACATTAACACCACACACAAGATAAAAATTGGAGCCTGGCAGTGAAGGAAAAACGGCTGATTCTGGGAGACTCAAATGTCGCCAGATTTCCCCCATTCCAAATTCCAAATCTACAGATAGATAGCTTCCCAGGGGCCACTTTTCGGCATCTGAAGGGGGTGTTGTCCAAGATTGAACCTGTCCACACAGTTGAACAGGTGATCCTGTCTCTGGGCATAAACAATAGACTCCAAAATATTCAGACTTCGCTTAAAGAGTTGCAGAGGCTTCACAAAACTGCATCCCTTAAATTCCCACAAGCAGTCATTTGGATTCCGGCCATCAGTTTTTCCAGGAGTCTTCCTTCCAAGGACCAGATGCATCTGCACACTCTGAATAAATATATTAGGTCCAACTATCAGTCCCTTCCTGAACTCCCCAGAAGCCAGTTCTCGGTGGAGAAGGATGGCGTCCATTGGACCCACGCCACAGCATCTCGACTGCTGAATCACTGGTCTCAGATGGTAAACTAATAGCCCCCATGAACCTGCCTTCTCAGGAGGGGGACAAAAGCGTTATCAATCTGAGCAGAAAATTCCAGCTTTCGCCAGCACAGTTCTCCTTACTCAGCAAGGGACTCACATTTGTTCCTACTAAAGGCAGCAATCGAGACTTAATAAACAGGACTCGATTTGATTTGCAACAATTTCATAGAAAACTTAAGATTGCTGCATATTTTGAAGGAAAGGGGGATTCTGACCCTCCACCTTTCACTCCAAAATCTGATTGGACCCCCTCATTGATTCACTTACCTGTTCAAATTAAAACAATCATACTAAATGATCTGGAATATTTTGACTCCAAATTCAAAATGAAAGCTATTAAACCCAATCTTACTAAATTAGAAACAGAAGCTCTAAGATCCCTGCAGAGTAATCCATTGATTGTTATCAAACCGGCTGACAAGGGCAGTGCGGTGGTGATCATGGACAGGGATCAATATGTCTGGGAGGGTTATCGACAATTATTGGACAACACCTATTACGTACAATTGGATAAGCCAATTTATCAAGAAACAATCCCTATGGTAAAACAAATAGTTCAAACATTATATGATAAAAAATTTATCAACTCAAAACAGAAAAATTATTTAATTGGCAGCGAGGAACCCAGACCTAGACGCTTCTATATGTTACCAAAAATTCATAAAGAGCCCAGCAAGTGGAGCAGACCGTACGAGATTCCCCTGGAAGACCTATTGTCTCAGATTGCAACAGTGAAACTTATTATACTGCTGAATATTTGGATTTTTACCTCAATCCTCTCTCAGTCCAACACCCCAGTTACTTAAAAGACACATATGACTTCATTGGAAAAATCCAATTACTTTCCATTCCTCCAAATTCCTTTCTCTTCACTATGGATATTGAGAGTCTGTATACAAATATTGATATTTCAGAGGGCATTCAAGCAGTAAAAAATATCTTTCTTAAATATCCAGACTCTAAAAGACCGGAAAAGGAATTACTACAATTATTACGCATAAATCTCACTCGTAATGATTTTGAATTTAACAACAAATTTTTCCTGCAAATCAAAGGCACAGCTATGGGGAAGAAATTCGCCCCAGCATATGCCAACATTTTCATGGCGGAATGGGAAGAATTAGCCGTGCAATCCTGCCCCATAAAGCCACTACACTATTACAGGTACTTGGATGACATCTGGGGCATCTGGGATCATTCTAGAGAGGAATTTGAGGTATTTCTAAATATTCTCAACACTTATAATCCGTCAATCAAACTAAAGGCACACATTGATTTGAATTCAGTGGACTTTTTAGATACCACTACCTACAAAGGTCCAAATTTCTCATCCACACACAAATTGGATATTAAAGTATTTTTCAAAAAAACAGACACACACTCATTATTATATAAAACCAGTTATCATCCCAAACACACATTCAGTGGGATTGTAAAGTCACAGCTTCTCAGATTTGACAGAATCTGTAGCAGGGAGGAGGATTTCAAAGATTCAGTGAAAATACTCTTCTCGGCTTTGTCCACCAGGGGGTACTCTCGCTCCTTCTTAAGGAAATGTTTCAAAACATTTAAACAAATTAGACCTACCTGGTGTTCCTCCTTCTTCCTTTCATCACCAACTACTCCCAATCAGCTGTGAACTTAGTCAGAAACATTAAACATAACTTTTACCAAGGGATTGACAATTCTCAAATATTGCAGAATCACAGACTGATTGCTGCTTACAGGAAGAACAAGAATATAAAAGACTCTCTGGTTAAAGCCAAACTTAAACCACTATCATGTCCCAGAAGCACAGGAAAAGGGGATTTTTTTCAGCACTGCCAGTGGGTACACAATAGGTCTAACAAGGATGTATTCAAAACACAACTGGGAACGGGTCCTACAACCAAAAATTGCGTCTACCTAATTTTTTGCACTAGATGTGGAGTACAGTATGTGGGTGAGACAGGCAACACACTCAGAGCTAGGTTCTATCAACATAAATATAACATCTGCAAACAACATAACACACATATTCCCATCACCCAACACTTCCTGCGGCATGGATGGTCAGCTCTGAAGGCTACGATCTTGGAGACTAATCCGCATTGGACCACGCCCCAACGGAGAAGAGCTGAAAGAAAATGGATTCACCTCCTGGACACTTGTTTGCCACACGGACTAAATGAAAAATAACTGTAATATTATATGCATGCTAACCTGCTTTTTTCTCATATACACCTGTGCAGGTTGTTCTTCTCCTGGTTCAGATCTGCAAAGCGAAAGAAAAATCGTTATAACACCACATGTTACTTACCTGCAGATGTATATTGTTGCAGATTGTTCTTGTTCTTGTTATATCCTCTATTGGAAGAATCATTGAATCACCACGTGTTTACTTACCGATTCTTGTACATATGTGTGAAGGTTGCCTCTTTTTTCATCTTTACTCTATCTTGACCCCTCATCCTAACCCTAACCCTGACTTCACATCCTAACCCTAACCCAACCCTTACCTTAACTTCTAACCCTAACCCTAACCTAAGCTTCTAACCCTAACCCCAACCCTAACCCTAACCTTAATTCCTAACCCTAACCTTAATTCCTAACCCTAACCTTAAGCCTAACCCTGACCTTAACTCCTAACCCTAACCTTGAGCTTAACCCTAGCATAATTTAACCCTAACCTCAACCTTCCGTTTTTCTAAAAGCACAATTTAGAGTGGGGAGGAGGTGATCCCGGGAGGAGAGAGGGATGATGGACTGTGCCGTCAATCTTGGCGTCTTCGACGCCAAGATTAACTTTTCCTTACCTATACCTAACCTAACCCTAGCCCTAACCCTAGCCCTAAGCCTAACCCTAACCATTTTTAAATGGCGCAATTTCGAGACAAAAACAAGCCTAGGATGCTCAGAACAGCCCCTAGAACGCCATCCCAGAGTTTTAGCTCGATAGCGCCACCTATCATTTCCTCAGATTTCCCAAAAATGTCCCTGAGATGCACTACCAATCCACTCCAAATGGCCTGAAACGTGCTTAAAACACATTTCTGTAGGTAGGTGAATTTCCCAAACCATAACCCTAAACACTTTGGAAAATTTCACCAAAACCGCTGGCTGGCTGGCCCATTCATTTCAATGGGGAAAGTTCAAACCCGTTTAACTCCGGATCTGGACCTCGGAGAGCCTTGCAAACCGCCTCCGTCTGACATAATTCGACCACGGGGAACACGCCTGTCCAATCCCCGACCTTCTACGACCTTCCTAGCCCGAGATATGGCCAAAATAAAGTCCATTTCCGGTCTAGCTCCCAAACCGGAAGTCGGATCCGGACCAAACTTACAGCATCTTCATCCTATCGCCCGACTTACCTGTGTACCAAATTTCAGACCTCTAGCACTTACCCTTCTCCAGAAACCTCGAGTTTGGGGAATTCCCCATCGTGGTAAACTCACTATATACCTAACCTAACCCTAGCCCTAAGCCTAGCCCTAAGCCTAACCCTAACCATTTTTAAATGGCGCAATTTCGAGACAAAAACAAGCCTAGGATGCTCAGAACAGCCCCTAGAACGCCATCCCAGAGTTTTAGCTCGATAGCGCCACCTATCATTTCCTCAGATTTCCCAAAAATGTCCCTGAGACGCACTACCAATCCACTCCAAATGGCCTGAAACGTGCTTAAAACACATTTCTGTAGGTAGGTGAATTTCCCAAACCATAACCCTAAACACTTTGGAAAATTTCACCAAAAACCGCTGGCTGGCTGGCTGGCCCATTCATTTCAATGGGGAAAGTTCAAACCCGTTTAACTCCGGATCTGGACCTCGGAGAGCCTTGCAAACCGCCTCCGTCTGACATAATTCGACCACGGGGAACACGCCTGTCCAATCCCCGACCTTCTACGACCTTCCTGGCCCGAGATATGGCCAAAATAAAGTCCATTTCCGGTCTAGCTCCCAAACCGGAAGTCGGATCCGGACCAAACTTACAGCATCTTCATCCTATCGCCCGACTTACCTGTGTACCAAATTTCAGACCTCTAGCACTTACCCTTCTCCAGAAACCTCGAGTTTGGGGAATTCCCCATCGTGGTAAACTCACTATATACCTAACCCTAACCCTAACCCTAACCCCTAACCCTAACCCTAACCCCTAACCCTAACCCTAACCACGGGGAACACGCCTGTCCAATCCCCGACCTTCTACGACCTTCCTAGCCCGAGATATGGCCAAAATAAAGTCCATTTCCGGTCTAGCTCCCAAACCGGAAGTCGGATCCGGACCAAACTTACAGCATCTTCATCCTATCGCCCGACTTACCTGTGTACCAAATTTCAGACCTCTAGCACTTACCCTTCTCCAGAAACCTCGAGTTTGGGGAATTCCCCATCGTGGTAAACTCACTATATACCTAACCTAACCCTAGCCCTAACCCTAGCCCTAACCCTAGCCCTAAGCCTAACCCTAACCATTTTTAAATGGCGCAATTTCGAGACAAAAACAAGCCTAGGATGCTCAGAACAGCCCCTAGAACGCCATCCCAGAGTTTTAGCTCGATAGCGCCACCTATCATTTCCTCAGATTTCCCAAAAATGTCCCTGAGACGCACTACCAATCCACTCCAAATGGCCTGAAACGTGCTTAAAACACATTTCTGTAGGTAGGTGAATTTCCCAAACCATAACCCTAAACACTTTGGAAAATTTCACCAAAAACCGCTGGCTGGCTGGCTGGCCCATTCATTTCAATGGGGAAAGTTCAAACCCGTTTAACTCCGGATCTGGACCTCGGAGAGCCTTGCAAACCGCCTCCGTCTGACATAATTCGACCACGGGGAACACGCCTGTCCAATCCCCGACCTTCTACGACCTTCCTAGCCCGAGATATGGCCAAAATAAAGTCCATTTCCGGTCTAGCTCCCAAACCGGAAGTCGGATCCGGACCAAACTTACAGCATCTTCATCCTATCGCCCGACTTACCTGTGTACCAAATTTCAGACCTCTAGCACTTACCCTTCTCCAGAAACCTCGAGTTTGGGGAATTCCCCATCGTGGTAAACTCACTATATACCTAACCCTAACCCTAACCCTCGAGTTTGGGGAATTCCCCATCGTGGTAAACTCACTATATACCCTAACCCTAACCCTAAATTTCAGACCTCTAGCACTTACCCTTCTCCAGAAACCTCGAGTTTGGGGAATTCCCCATCGTGGTAAACTCACTATATACCTAACCCTAACCCTAACCCTAACCTAACCCTAACCGATTCTAACCCTAACCTGGGCTCTCCTTAACCTCCCTCAATCCTAATTCTGGGCCCATAATCTGTTTGTTTTAACCTTAACTCTGGTTCTAACCCTATAGTTCAGCCCTCAGATACGGAGTGGTGACGAGGTAATCCCGGGATGAGAAGGATGATGGACAGTGCCTTCAATCCTGGCGTCTATGGCGCCGGGATTAACTTCCTTTCTCCCTAACCCTAATTCCCATCGTGGTAACCTCACTATATACCTAACCTAACCCTAGCCCTAACCCTAGCCCTAAGCCTAACCCTAACCATTTTTAAATGGCGCAATTTCGAGACAAAAACAAGCCTAGGATGCTCAGAACAGCCCCTAGAACGCCATCCCAGAGTTTTAGCTCGATAGCGCCACCTATCATTTCCTCAGATTTCCCAAAAATGTCCCTGAGACGCACTACCAATCCACTCCAAATGGCCTGAAACGTGCTTAAAACACATTTCTGTAGGTAGGTGAATTTCCCAAACCATAACCCTAAACACTTTGGAAAATTTCACCAAAAACCGCTGGCTGGCTGGCTGGCCCATTCATTTCAATGGGGAAAGTTCAAACCCGTTTAACTCCGGATCTGGACCTCGGAGAGCCTTGCAAACCGCCTCCGTCTGACATAATTCGACCACGGGGAACACGCCTGTCCAATCCCCGACCTTCTACGACCTTCCTAGCCCGAGATATGGCCAAAATAAAGTCCATTTCCGGTCTAGCTCCCAAACCGGAAGTCGGATCCGGACCAAACTTACAGCATCTTCATCCTATCGCCCGACTTACCTGTGTACCAAATTTCAGACCTCTAGCACTTACCCTTCTCCAGAAACCTCGAGTTTGGGGAATTCCCCATCGTGGTAAACTCACTATATACCTAACCCTAACCCTAACCCTCGAGTTTGGGGAATTCCCCATCGTGGTAAACTCACTATATACCCTAACCCTAACCCTAAATTTCAGACCTCTAGCACTTACCCTTCTCCAGAAACCTCGAGTTTGGGGAATTCCCCATCGTGGTAAACTCACTATATACCTAACCCTAACCCTAACCTAACCCTAACCGATTCTAACCCTAACCTGGGCTCTCCTTAACCTCCCTCAATCCTAATTCTGGGCCCATAATCTGTTTGTTTTAACCTTAACTCTGGTTCTAACCCTATAGTTCAGCCCTCAGATACGGAGTGGTGCCGAGGTAATCCCGGGATGAGAAGGATGATGGACAGTGCCTTCAATCCTGGCGTCTATGGCGCCGGGATTAACTTCCTTCTCCCTAACCCTAATTCCCCATCGTGGTAAACTCACTATATACCTAACCTAACCCTAGCCCTAACCCTAGCCCTAAGCCTAACCCTAACCATTTTTAAATGGCGCAATTTCGAGACAAAAACAAGCCTAGGATGCTCAGAACAGCCCCTAGAACGCCATCCCAGAGTTTTAGCTCGATAGCGCCACCTATCATTTCCTCAGATTTCCCAAAATGTCCCTGAGACGCACTACCAATCCACTCCAAATGGCCTGAAACGTGCTTAAAACACATTTCTGTAGGTAGGTGAATTTCCCAAACCATAACCCTAAACACTTTGGAAAATTTCACCAAAAACCGCTGGCTGGCTGGCTGGCCCATTCATTTCAATGGGGAAAGTTCAAACCCGTTTAACTCCGGATCTGGACCTCGGAGAGCCTTGCAAACCGCCTCCGTCTGACATAATTCGACCACGGGGAACACGCCTGTCCAATCCCCGACCTTCTACGACCTTCCTAGCCCGAGATATGGCCAAAATAAAGTCCATTTCCGGTCTAGCTCCCAAACCGGAAGTCGGATCCGGACCAAACTTACAGCATCTTCATCCTATCGCCCGACTTACCTGTGTACCAAATTTCAGACCTCTAGCACTTACCCTTCTCCAGAAACCTCGAGTTTGGGGAATTCCCCATCGTGGTAAACTCACTATATACCTAACCCTAACCCTAACCCTCGAGTTTGGGGAATTCCCCATCGTGGTAAACTCACTATATACCCTAACCCTAACCCTAAATTTCAGACCTCTAGCACTTACCCTTCTCCAGAAACCTCGAGTTTGGGGAATTCCCCATCGTGGTAAACTCACTATATACCTAACCCTAACCCTAACCTAACCCTAACCGATTCTAACCCTAACCTGGGCTCTCCTTAACCTCCCTCAATCCTAATTCTGGGCCCATAATCTGTTTGTTTTAACCTTAACTCTGGTTCTAACCCTATAGTTCAGCCCTCAGATACGGAGTGGTGACGAGGTAATCCCGGGATGAGAAGGATGATGGACAGTGCCTTCAATCCTGGCGTCTATGGCGCCGGGATTAACTTCCTTTCTCCCTAACCCTAATTCCCCATCGTGGTAAACTCACTATATACCTAACCTAACCCTAGCCCTAACCCTAGCCCTAAGCCTAACCCTAACCATTTTTAAATGGCGCAATTTCGAGACAAAAACAAGCCTAGGATGCTCAGAACAGCCCCTAGAACGCCATCCCAGAGTTTTAGCTCGATAGCGCCACCTATCATTTCCTCAGATTTCCCAAAAATGTCCCTGAGACGCACTACCAATCCACTCCAAATGGCCTGAAACGTGCTTAAAACACATTTCTGTAGGTAGGTGAATTTCCCAAACCATAACCCTAAACACTTTGGAAAATTTCACCAAAAACCGCTGGCTGGCTGGCTGGCCCATTCATTTCAATGGGGAAAGTTCAAACCCGTTTAACTCCGGATCTGGACCTCGGAGAGCCTTGCAAACCGCCTCCGTCTGACATAATTCGACCACGGGGAACACGCCTGTCCAATCCCCGACCTTCTACGACCTTCCTAGCCCGAGATATGGCCAAAATAAAGTCCATTTCCGGTCTAGCTCCCAAACCGGAAGTCGGATCCGGACCAAACTTACAGCATCTTCATCCTATCGCCCGACTTACCTGTGTACCAAATTTCAGACCTCTAGCACTTACCCTTCTCCAGAAACCTCGAGTTTGGGGAATTCCCCATCGTGGTAAACTCACTATATACCTAACCCTAACCCTAACCCTAACCCAGAAACCTCGAGTTTGGGGAATTCCCCATCGTGGTAAACTCACTATATACCTAACCCTAACCCTAACCCTAACTCACTATATACCTAACCCTAACCCCTAACCCTAACCCTAACCACGGGGAACACGCCTGTCCAATCCCCGACCTTCTACGCCCTCCCTAGCCCGAGATATGGCCAAAATAAAGTCCATTTCCGGTCTAGCTCCCAAACCGGAAGTCGGATCCGGACCAAACTTACAGGATCTTCATCCTATCGCCCGACTTACCTGTGTACCAAATTTCAGACCTCTAGCACTTACCCTTCTCCAGAAACCTCGAGTTTGGGGAATTCCCCATCGTGGTAAACTCACTATATACCTAACCCTAACCCTAACCCTGAGTTGGGATTCCCCCGTGTAAACTCACTATATACCTAACCCTAACCCTAAATTCACCCTAGCACTTACCCTTCTCCAGAAACCTCGAGTTTGGGGAATTCCCCATCGTGGTAAACTCACTATATACCTAACCCTAACCCTAACCCTAACCCTAACCCTAACCCTAACCCTAACCTGGGCTCTCCTAACCTCCCTCAATCCTAATTCTGGGCCCATAATCTGTTTGTTTTAACCAACTCTGGTTCTAACCCTATAGTTCAGCCCTCAGATACGGAGTGGTGACGAGGTAATCCCGGATGAGAAGGAGATGGACAGTGCCTTCAATCCTGGCGTCTATGGCGCCGGGATTAACTCCTTTCTCCTCTTAAACACATTTCTGTAGGTAGGTGAATTTCCCAAACCATAACCCTAAACACTTTGGAAAATTTCACCAAAAACCGCTGGCTGGCTGGCTGGCCCATTCATTTCAATGGGGAAAGTTCAAACCCGTTTAACTCCGGATCTGGACCTCGGAGAGCCTTGCAAACCGCCTCCGTCTGACATAATTTGACCACGGGGAACACGCCTGTCCAGTCCCCGACCTTCTACGACCTTCCTAGCCCGAGATATGGCCAAAATAAAGTCCATTTCCGGTCTAGCTCCCAAACCGGAAGTCGGATCCGGACCAAGCTTACAGCATCTTCATCCTATCGCCCGACTTACCTGTGTACCAAATTACAGACCTCTAGCACTTACCCTTCTCCAGAAACCTCGAGTTTGGGGAATTCCCTATCGTGGTAAACTCACTATATACCCTAACCCTAGCCCTAGCCTAACCCCTAATCCTCATTTTTAAATGGTGCAATTTCGAGACAAAAACAAGCCTAGGATGCTCAGAACAGCCCCTAGAACGCCTAACCCTAACCACAACCACAACCCTAACCACGATTCTAGCCCCATGTAAAGAGTGCTGGGGAGGTGATCCCGGGATGGAGGATGATGGACAGTGCCTTCAATCTTGGCATCTATGATGTCGGGATTCATTTTTCTCCCACCTAACCCTAGTCCCTGACCTCTCACACTGACCGCAACCCTGACCCGATCAATTAATTAATCTTTATTTATATAGCGTCTTTTACAATCAAACATTGTTTCAAGATGCTTTACAGAACCCCAGGCCTAACCCCAGACAAGCCACAATGGCAAGGAAAAACTTCCCTTTAACAGCAAGAAACCTTGAGCAGGACCAGGCTTATGTAGGGGGACCCTCCTGCTGATGGACAGATGGGTAGAGAGAGGAGGAGAGGGAGGACAGGTAGAGGATAGAATAGGTGGGAGGGGAGAAGAGGGGAGGGGAGGGGAGAGGCACAGAGTACAGCCTTCAATCTTGGCGTCTGACGCCAGGATTAACCTTCTCTCACCCTAATGCCAATATTAACCTGTCTCCCTAACCCTCTAACCCTAACTTTCTCTCACCTAACCCAAATGAGTTTGACACCCCATCCCTAACCAGGGTGATCAGGGCCCCAACCCTAACTAATGTGAGACACTGTAGGCAGACAGAAAAAGCTTTAAGACGGGCAGACTAAACAAAGTTTGGATTGTACGTAAAAAATAATTAGCGCTATAATTGTGACCAAAGAACAGGCAAACAGAAAAAAAATTAACATTTTTCATAATTGCATTATGATCTGTTAATTATACACGAGGAGTTCCCCCAGAAAACTTGCTAAACCTGGTGGTAGAGAAGTCCACCAGCAGCCCACCGTATTTTTGTAAGAAAAATATTAAAGGCTGACAGGAATTTTTAAATTTGACTTTGTGTTATAAGGAATTTATCATCAATACTTAAACGTAGTCTTACAAAAGGCACAATCATCAAAGATAGTTTTAATAAACAAAAGATACAATTAAAATAAATGCGTGTTTTCACTTCAGTTAAACCCTAGTGAATCTTAAAACAAGCCATTGCTGGTCAAATTACATCACCTGATTGGCAACAACCCAATAATTGTATCATTTCTGATCATTAATAAAGTATACAAGAATCGGTCCGTATTAAGGACAATTTTGAGTCGTTGGAGGCTCGTAATTACAGACAAATGGGGCTCTTTTTGGTTCCTTTCACCTTTAACATCAACATGTTCCTCCAGAAGAACTTACCTGTCGAGCTGAAGAAGCTTCTATTGGACCGGAACCATGGACCCAGACCCGGTGAAGGGTTCGACCCGGACCCGGTGAAGGGTTCGATCCGGACCAGGTGGAGGGTTCGACCCGGAACAGCGACGCTTTCTGCCTCAGCCTTTGAAGTCGCCGCCGGGCGGCGCGGCGACTTCAAAGGGACCGCTTCCCGCCTACCAAGTACCCAACTAATATTAAAATTACACATACCAAGTACCCAACTAATATTAAAATTACACACACCAAGTACCCAACTAATATTAAAATTACACATACCAAGTACCCAACTAATATTAAAATTACACACACCAAGTACCCAACTAATATTAAAATTACACATACCAAGTACCCAACTACTATTAAAATTACACATACCAAGTACCCAACTAATATTAAAATTACACACAAGTTTAAAATTGCCGCAGCGGAACCCCCCCAGTATTAAAAACTCACCTTTAATGTGTCTACCTCGATAAAACCGGTGAATCCACATAAAACATCTTTTATTCGAGGGCGAAGCTAAAACTTGGGAGGTTCGTAAAACGCAGACGGATCTGGGCCTTCACCTCAGCTATCTGCGACATCACGGAAAAAAGCGCGACGAATTGAAGTTTAACTATCACAATCCTCGAAATAACGATGGCAATTATGGAAAAATAACACAAACCACACACGCATTTTTATTTATTTCACCGAGTCAAATAAATTCACGAGTATCGTCGAAGTAAAATCCCATTTCAAATTGTCCAAAAGTTACACACGGCTGGTAATACGAAGATTATCTTTTAAAGTTACAATGAATAAATGTCTCTTGAGGCACACATGGAACATAAAAACACATAAAAACACCTCATGTCCCGGTGTAATATTAATCTGTGGATAATAACCGAGCTGGTGTATGACGCAGGCCTACCTTATCAAGTCCATCCGTCGATCTTTCTTCGTGAAGTGGGCGATGGCGCCATCATAAAGTTCGTCCTTCGACTGCAGCTCCAACACGAGTCCTTCCTCTGTCGCCCTCAGAAGTCTGTTTAATGGGCTCTACACTCTGCTGCTCTCTCATTGGATAATTAACACTTCAAAGAGGCCGACCGTCTCTGTTTGGTCCCGCCCACCTCAACTCAAGCCGTGATTGGTCAATGTCCCCGTCACTCTGAAACCAGAGCCACAAGCTCCAGGAGTCCCGGACTAACCAATCAACGACCAGCTCACCGGTCTGGATGGATCCAGACGATTCTGATTGGATGAGATGTTGTCAGGTCAGTAACTTTCATTACCGAGGCACACAAGACTGGAGGCTTAACTTTATAATGTCAATGAGGGAACGTGTATTGTATTAAATCAAACATTTTAAACAATAAATCGAGTTTTATTTAATTCTCCAAGTTTTTGGTCCAGAACTGTTCTGGGCCTTCTCTGAAGGCGTAGAAGCCCCTAAGGGTTCCCCACTGTCTGGAGAGTCAGCTGGAGCCACTCGCCCAGCTACCTGTGCAGGAGTGAGAGGGTCCGTTTCAGGTGACTTCCATCCGGGCTAAAAGAGGCCTGGGCAGGCGCTCCAGAGGGAGACCCTGGAGCAGGCACAGGCTCACATCACTGCCAGGCTGGAGAAGACCAGAGCAGAGGGATGACTGGGGGGAAACCTCCTCTCCTTCTCCTACCAACCACCTCCATCTCCTCCTCCTCCACCAGCAGCTGCAAACACAGAAACAAACACACACGCAGTTGATGGCGTAGGTATAACAAGAAATACCCACAGTTAAATGAGTACAATTAATGAGGTGTGTTCTTTTTTTTTATCTTTATTTATTTACATTGCAAAGTGTTGCATTTGAGTGTTTTTTTTTACATTTGATATCAGGCATGATGTATCTGAGAATAGATGGTGTTAAATATATACAGGGCTCCAACAGACTTTTTTGTTTTTAAGTGTACACACTATTTTTTTTTTCTCCTCTGTGAACCATTACCTTATCGTAGTGGAGTTTGCGTGCTCTAATGAGCCTAGGAGCTATGTTGTCCAGGGCAGATTGCCCCTGGTAGGGTCTCCCAAGGCAGATTGGACCTAGGTGAAGGGTTAAACAAAGAATGGTTCCCAACATGGAGAGGAAGGCGCGGCCTGAATCAGAGTGGTGTTCAGTTATTGGACTTCTGTGCTAGTCGTACTCTGGTCATAACTAACACCATGTTCAAGCATAAGGTTGTTCATTGGTGCTCTTGACTTCATAGTCGTGTCAGCTGATCTGCGGCCGTCTGTTTTGGACACTCGGGTGAAGAGAGGAACAGAGCTGTCAACTGATCACTACACGGTGGTGAGTTGGATCAAGTGGGGGGGTCATCGCACGGACCTGGCAGGCCGAAACGCTTAGTGAGGGTCTGTTGGGAACACCTGGTGGAGGAACCCGTCAGGCTGGTCTTCAATTCCCACCTCGGACAGCTTTGACCGCGTTGCGGGTGCGGTGGGGGACATTGAGTCTGAATGGGCCATGTTATGCTCCGCCATTGTCCAGGCGCTGGAAAAGAGGATTCGGTCGATAGTCAAACAGGTGTATCTCGGGATCTTGTTCACGAGTGAGGGTAGGATGGAGCTGGAGATCAATACGCGGATTGGAGCGGCGTTCCTTGATGTACCACCTGCCATTACAGGTGAACCATCAAGGAACGTCCCTTCTTCCTCCCTCTTCTTTTCTCGTCTAATTTCGGCCATGGCAGCAAGTGGGAGGTGGTTTGGGGACTAACCTCTGCTGGAGACTGAAAGCTGACAAGTGTTTGATTGTTAAATTGGGACCTGTACATTAAGTGGCCAAAAAGAGTTGCATAATTAATACTAACAAAACAATACTTTGATTATATAAAAATGTACGCCATGGAATAGGAACATTTCTTTTATTTATTTCTGGTAGTTGAATCATAGCAACTGGACAGGTTGAATTTCACGAAGATGTTTCGCCTTTCATGAATTGATGAAGCCTCTTGGAGGAGAGGCAAATCGTCTTTGTGAAACTCATCCAGTCCAGCTGCAATGATTCAACTACCAGAATTACCATGACCTGGATGACTGAGAACTTACACAGACATTTCTTTTATTTCATTTTTCAATGGAATTGAAGTGTTGATATTTAAAACAATGCAAAAAAAAAGGCTGTTTTGTTACATTTCTTAATGTTCTTATGTGGTTATTCTTGAATATTTCCTAGTTGCAGTTTCTCAGATACACCAGTCTTTGTGGTTGGAACTTCTCTCGGCACAAAGGGCATTCGGCCTGTGAAAACACAAACATAATATTATATGTATAAAGTTGAAGAGATGACAATTACAAATAAAACTCTGAATGATTATAGAAATCATATGACGCTTTAAGGAGGATGGTTTCTCACAAATGATCTGTAACAGCAAACAAGACAAAGATGTTTAAACTACATTTATTTATGTTTTCAAAGGGGTTGAATTAATAAAAGAAACCACATGATGGAAATGACCTTAATGGGCAAAGCCACCTAACATGAAGGGTGCTTGACTTTGATGATATTCATAATGATCTAAGATTAATGTGACTAAATAAAATAGATATGTCCACAATTTAAATTGTGGGGAACTTTCAATTAGACTCATTATGCAACTACTTGTATTTCATGACCTAGACAAAGAGCAGCTTTCAAACAACTACATTACAAGACTGAAATCCTGTGCTTAACATCCACCTTCATGTCTGACCTTTTTTTGGCAAAATTTATTTTTTCATCTGATCAGGCTGAATGAATCCACAAATTTCAGGTCCAGGGACAATTTACATAGATCTGCAACTTTAGATTAGGTGTTGATCAAAAAGATCAAAAGATCCCACATCGACATCTCACTACTGCCTTGCTTCCCATCTATTTCATCTCTCAACCTGCCATCAATGTGTGCAAGATAGGGTCGCCTTGGAGACACTAATAAACAAAAGACCTGGTTCTTTAGGAAGGTGTGGGTTTATATTAGATGATAGATAATAGATTCTTTCACAGTAGTTCAGACTGTTAATTTTGTGACTAATCACTTTTTTGTTGTCTTTTTGTTTGCATTTGCTGATATTTGAATTTACCGTTTTTTTAACTTTAACTGTAAAATAAATCAATAATTTTCTTTTTGCAAGGTATTTGAAGCTATGGCTCTTTTGAGACTTGGGAACAATGAGGCTTTTCTTTGTATTTTTGGCTTAAACCTCTAAAATGGACATGACATGATACATGAGAAAATGATCATTCATTTAAAACAATTAAAGCAACAGGGAGTCAAGATTGCAGGTGCTTGATTTCTCACAATGTTCATCAGATTACAGTGACTGATCTGCTCCACCCGTGTTTGCTGTCTGTCTCGGTGAAGGTGTCTCGGTGAAGGGGCAACCCTTTGATTCGCTAAGGCGAATCAAAGGGTTGCCCCTCGGTGTGTTACAGATTAGGACCCACAAGCACAAAGATTAAAAAGGAAGTGGTATTATTAAAATATGGGAGGCTACCATCTAGACAGGAAGGAAATAAAAGACCCAATGTAAGGCGAAACTGTCTGTTATTCTTCTCTAATTAAAGAAACCAACATAAATCCAGGTTTCTTTTCAGCTCTGAAGACAAAATGACTGAGAGTCAAAGTAGAGTCACATGTTCCTTCTGCATGAGCTGCTTCACTAATAAAATATAACTACTATAAAAATCAATCAGGCCACCTAAACAAGCTGTTAGATGGTTATCAGGTGTTTGCTTGAGCCTTCTCTTACAATTAGTAAATCTAAGTCTTACACCCCAATTCTAACACAACATTACTGAATGATAATTTGCTGTTTACTGACAGAACTCTTCTAAGCCAGACTGAGTTTTAAACTATGTAAAAAGAAATTGGACTTTTCACAGAACCCTACTGAATTCTGACTAAATTTTGCAGTCAAAGAATTCCTGTTGACATAGACAGAAGGGAAAATACTTTGATTAACGCTGTCAGATACAGCTATGAGATTTAGCAGGAAAGTGTGAGCCTTTAACAGTGACATTTAGGTATCATAATAAATTCTAAATTCAGTCTGAATATGCTTAAACGGTCATACAGATAGAGGAAAAAAGACTGGTTGCACATTTTACCTATTGCTTAAAAACCCTAAATGCAGAATATTTAATATGAGTTCATATTTGATAATCACTGGTGTAGTACAGTACTCTTAGAATTTAAAACACATGCGCCCCATAACAGACCTTTGTGTTGCACCACTCTGTAATACACTCCCAGCAGAATAGGTGACCACAAGGGGTGGATGTCGTATTTCTGCGGTCCTCCAAACAAAGAATGCAGCGGAAAACTCTGGAAGTGGAACCTGGTTTATAATTAGTACTGCAAAGAAAACCAAAGAAAAAGGTTTCAAATTCTATATTTTGAATGTTTCATTTTTCTGGATACTCATATCTGACTGTGACCTTCCTGGTTCACTACCTGAGCTTCCTGGAGAACCCCCAATCCTCCTTGGTCCCCTGCCTCATTCTGTAGCTGCTGAACTGCAGGCAAATGGTAATGAGCAGCTGCAGCAGGGATGCCATTCCCAGCAGCCTGTAACTGGTTCTGATTGGACCATGAGAATTACTGTTCAACCCCATGACATGCAACTACACACACACACACACACACACACACACACACACACACACACACACACACACACACAAACACACAAAATTAAAAACACTAAACACAGTAACCAAAATTTATGTCAAAATGCACCCAAAAATTGTATGATATAAAATAAAATAGAGGATACACACTTACTTTCTGGGTGAATAAATCAAACATATGTAGCCTATTAAATGTTGGTAAAAAAAAAAATTGCAAATGACAGTGTTGTGATTATCCTTATTAGACTAAGTGTAAGTATAGAATGACTATAATTATTGTTCATTTTAGCCAAAATTCTGATGTTCCACACTGAATTACAAAACATTTTGTGAAATTGATCAAGAAACTGTCCTTAAAACACACCTTGTTACATATTTATCACTATCGCACAGAAATTAAAAGCATTTAGAAGTGACTAAAAGCAGGATAACCTTGGGATCTAAATGGCCAAACAAAACAGCAAACACATGAATTAACTTACATATTCAAAATATATGTAAATTCAAAGAAAAAAACAAAATCACGTACATAAGTGATGCCAGCCAACCTCTTAGACAGAGAGTAAAAAGATCCAAAGATGTAGAAAAGAGCAACATGGAGACGATGCAATAGGCCAAGACTCTGCTGGAGGATGAAGACAGTTGGCAGACAAGTTCTCCTCTGATGTTCTGACATTAGTCCCAGCACTTTCTGTAAACATCTCCTCAGCCATGATTCCAGGCTCCACCTGACAGACTCTGTCTGCAGCCGACCACGACTCTCTGGGCCTCCTTCAAGCTCATTTCTTAGACAAACCAGTACCTTATCCAGTAGGTACGGAAAAAAGACGTGGCAGAAGATAAAGAGGCTCCTTCTAGATCGAGAGGGGATTCGACGTTTTGTGGGGTCCACCTGGATAATATGGACATATTCTTCACCCAGAGTTTGATATGCTAAAGAGAACAGACAATCACAGATAAAAATCATAGGGAAACTTAAAAAAAGCATAAAAAATAAAAACCTAAGAATGTGGAAGTATTTGGTATATTAATACCTGAAAAAGTTGTTAAACTGAAGTATGAAAGGTCTGACAGCAATTCTATCTCCCTCCTCCAGTTCAGCCAGTTCTTTGAACCTACATACAAAGTAAAGAGCATGTTTAAAGGACATAAAATCTGTATCATTTCAGATTATATATTTGAAAATGCAATATTTATGATGACTACATTTAACTGAATTGTAAAGGGCAGAAGACTGTGTGGCCTTTCATCTTTACAAATATATGACTTACAACAATCTTTACATCTATAAAATGCACATTTTGTACATAAAAGAGCGAAAAATATAATTGTAACAGTAGCAACACTGGTAATAAAACAAAAAATTTCTTCAACATTCATGACAAAGTGTGAAATGACATATCCTTTGGTGCTCACTACATTCCTATGTATATATTAATTAGGGTTAGGGTTATGTAGGGTTATATGTAGGTAGATATGTAGGTAGGTAGATATGAAGGTAGTTAGATAGAAATGTAGGTAGATAAGTAGGTATTTAGGTAGATATATATGTATGTATGTAGATATGTAGGTAGATAAGTAGGTATGTAGGTAGATATATATGTATATATGTAGATATGTAGGTATGTAGATATGTAGATAGATATGTAGGTAGATAAGTAGGTATGTAGGCAGATATATATGTATGTATGTAGATATGTAGGTAGATAAGTAGGTATGTAGGCAGATATATATGTATGTATGTAGATATGTAGGTAGATAAGTAGGTATGCAGGTAGGTAGATATATATGTATATATGTAGGTATGTAGATATGTAGGTAGGTAGATAGATATGTAGGTAGATAAGTAGCTATGTAGGTAGATATATATATATATGTATGTAAGTAGATATGTAGGTAGATAAGTAGGTATGCAGGTAGGTAGATAGATAGATATGTAGGTAGGTAGATAGGTAAGAAGGAGGTAATGGGAGGCAGCAAATGACACTGTACACATGTCAATATGTTATGAATAGCGATATTCTATTAACGATTACCTGCTGTGACAGTGTCTAAGACTCACCAGCGAGAGATTGGAAAGCTTCGTTTACATTGTTTTTAATGAGACTTCGATAATGTTCATCCTTTTGACTTGAGCGAACAAGTTGCGCCTGGTTTGCTGGAATAAGGGACATTAGAAGTGTCTCCAAATGCTAAAACCAGATAATTAATTCGCCATAATCACCCGACAATAAGCTCAAAACAATCGCACCCTAACCCTAAACGAAGCTAACGTGGCTAAATAACAGGACTGGCTGTGGTTCTATAGGCCAGACTCAAAATGACCAGTTGAGAGTTGTTAAGAGTTAAGGGTTAAGAGTCGGTTAACCGTTTAAAGTTATTTAGTTAGTTAGTTAGTTAGATAGATAGTTAGTTAACCGTTCGGTCAACGACAGGTAAATGTTGACGTCACTACTTCCTGTAGTTGTGTCTTCTTCTTCTGGCCTTTGTTTGGTTGCTCTGGTTGAAACGCCCACACCGCCACCTGTCGGCCGGGGATCACATGGCTGACAAGTTCTGAACTGTGCCTTTGGGCTTGAGGCGGAGTCGAACCTGGACAAGTCGCCTTCATCATCATCATCATCAACAACAACAACAACAACAACAACAACAACAACAACAACAATGACGCCAACAACAACAAAACTACATTCAATAAGATTCCCAAATACCTTTGTTAACTTTTATGTTGTTGACTTTTTCTCTATTGACCTTTTTAACATCAAAATTCACATCTAGCAACTTTTAGTTGATTTCAGATTTGTTGAGGAAATACTGTTTATAGAACAACTAATTTAATTAATAATAATTTGCACAAAACATCAGCATTTACATAGAAAAAATATAGTTTTAATCTAATTTCTAGCAACGTTTCACAAACCAGTTGCTTTTGAAAATTCCACATTCAGAAGCCAAGACAGTTAGTTGTTGTTGTTTTTTTTTGTTTTCTGGCCTTCACTTGAAATTTCAATGATGTGGCCCTTGAACACAAAACCCCCAATGTTGTCCACAGTGCAAGTTCCTACAAGGCATGTGTGTGTCAGGGGGATAACTCATTCAAAGCTGTGCTGAGATGAGCATGAAAAGCTGCTAAACCAGTTTCTTCATGTTCTCAATGCTGCTCCCCAAGACAACCAGGTGTGTTACAGACAAAGTCCCATTATTAGTTCACTTCAGTCTTTTAAATCACACCCGTTGTATCAACCCTTGGACAGCGTCTCCTACCATGTACCAGGAAGTTGATCCTTCACCCTCAGTAAGGGGAGGAGTGGCTTTTTTGTCTTCCTTCAGCCTGAAATTGAAGAGCTACGTATTTGCGAAAGTGGAGGATGTTGGGAGGAAACACAAAGCACTGCATGGACCGGAGACAATAAATTGAGTCTCTTTGTCAGGTAGGGAACAACTTTTGCATGGATACAAGTAGTATGTGCTGTTTAAACTGCCATTATACATCTAAAATAAAGCTTCAGCTGTTTGTTGCTATGCAGCATTCAGAGGTATCAGCTCAAACATAATTTGTAAAGCTGATAATAATTACAGATCAGAACTGCTACAAATTGTGTTCATTATTGGTAACAATCTTTAGAAATATGTATGAAGCTGTCTAATAAAAGAAACAAAGAAACCACTAACTGCATCCTCTTGAGAGTATATGATAAATTCAGATTATGGTTTGAATGGCACAGGACTGTGTTCATTAATGGATGGATGAATAAAGGACACAGGTGGCAGAGATAACTGCCTAAACCTCTGAGAAACAAAACAAAAAAAACAACTTTTGAAGCTTTGTGGGTGATGATTGAGAGGTATTTCTGCTGTTGTCATTACTTAAATCTCAATAAGTCCACATTTGATGCTCTTCTGCATTTGAATGCTTGGTTCTGATGGGTCAAGACTTGATAGAAGGGCTGCTTATGCATATTGCTTTGAATTAAAAAGTACTATATGGTCTGAACAGGTGCTTTGTGTTTAGTAACAATTTATTTTTGAGCTTGTTTATTTTTTGAGTCACAAATTCTTCTGATATGTTTCACATAGTCCAATAGCTCTTTATTTTTTATATAAATAAATATGCATCATGTCATGTGTAATAACACTAACCATTAAAATGGAATGCAGCCTTGTATTGAATTACTTTATATTTCTATTTTTCCCCACATTTGCTTAATCCATAACTTCATGTTATTTCGAATTTAATCATGTACCCTTGTAATTGAATTATTTTCAAATTGACTGTATACAGTAACACTATCGCCAACTTTTGGTGGCAAATACAAAACAGGTTTTCTATCCTTTTGTAATATTTTTTCTTTAGTAGGGTGTTGGTTTTCAGCTCACTCTCAGACCCAGTATGTCTCCTGGGCTAAAGTGAAAACAGTCCTGCATGATGGGCAATATGAAATCTTCTGATTTCAGTTGATTTTTTTTTAACTATATGTGACATTTTGAATATGGAGGTATGGCATCCAAAACCCAGCCTTTTCATTCCTTAGTTGTTTGACGGCCTTTCAGTTAGGGTTCATGCTTCCCCATCTACAATGTTTATGGGAGGTTGCAAGGGGGTTGTTAGGGTTAGTAACCTAAGTAATCCAAACTGCCTTTTTATATAGTCTCTTGGTCCCTTTGAGCTACTTTGAACTACATGACAAATGGAATAGTCCAATCTATTCTGCTCTCTACTCTACTTTACTCTACTCTATTCTGCTCTCTACTCTACTCTTGTCTACTCTGCTCTCAACTCTACTCTGTTCTCTATTCTACTTTATGCTACTCTATTCTGTTCTCTACTCTACTCTACCCTCTACTCTACTCTGCTCTCTACTCTGCTCTCAACTCTACTCTGTTCTCTACTCTACTTTACTCTATTCTTCTCTGCTCTGTACTCTGCTTTACCCTACTCAATTCTGCTCTCTACTCCGCTCTCTACTCTGTTCTGCTCTCTACTCTTCTTTACTGTACTCTATTCTGTTCTCTCTCTCTACTCCGCTCTCTACTCTGTTCTGCTCTCTACTCTTCTTTACTGTACTCTATTCTGTTCTCTCTCTCTACTCTGCTCTCTACTCTGTTCTGCTCTCTACTCTACTTTACTCTACTCTATTTTGTTCTCTACTCTGCTCTCTACTCTACTGTTAGTGGAAATTTGGCATTAGAAAACTTGGTGGCTCAGTTCTAAATGAGCATCAACTTCATCCACTTCCACAATTCGTTATGCACAGTAACAAAAAATGGTTCCAAGTAAATGGCTACAAAAATTGCTTTTTAATAAATGTGATAATTTAAAAAATAATTTTAACTAACCTTCTGCTTATATTAATTAACTTATTATCCAACCATATCAATTATTTCAACTTACATGAACTTTCCAATATAGTCAAACAAAATGTAGAAAGACTCTTTGGCAAACCCTTGCTGGCCCATGAACTCCTCATCAGCCTGGTTGATACTCTCAATAATGGATCACCGATTATAGTTTTGTTACCTATCACTGTCAAATCTAGGTAAAATGCATGACTATGCTTGAGATTGTTGAAGTTGAAGAATGAATCTACACATAAAGTAGCATTCTCGTTCTAAGGTTAAGATCATAAAACTGGGCAAAGAGAGTCATGTGTCTCTTGTGTTGAAAGTCATGTCAGGACATGTCACAAATAAGCAGACAAGATATTATCTTACAGTTCCACAGACACAACTGTGCTATTTTTCTGTTTTGACAGCATTTTCTTGACAAATGTAGACAAAGAATCACTTCATGGTCAATTAATTTATAGAAAAATATGCTGTTTATATGGAAATATGATTAAGTCATGATTATGGTCCAGTTGTAAAAGGAGTAGTCTGAATCCATCAGTTGTGAAACTGAGCAGTATGTCTAATGTCCATCTGTGTGATCTCTATGTATCTTCTGCTCATTGTTGTTCTTTTATCTTCTCCTTTGGAATGAATGAATAAATGAATGAACAAGTGACTGAATGAAATGAGACCCTCCCATTTACATTCCAGGAAACTTACATACTTGCATGTGTTGGTGACGACACGCTCAGACGTGTAGGCAAGAAACATTTCTCAACATGCCCTTCTCTCTCTTTGTCTCTCTCATACACACACGCAAATACACACACAGTAAACAAGTGACAATGAGGTTTTTTTTTAGGAAATATCTGTTATATTAAAGGAGTGTGTGGAGGGTTGTGCAGTTATATGCACGCTTCTTTGATTATATAACACTTTATAATGAATCTATAATTGAATTAATAATATATTTATTTAAATTAATCAAATTTATATATTTTTTAACTGTCTAAGGTTTTCCATTGGAGAACCTCTATAAGCACTTCTTTGTTGGTTAAATATTGATGTTGGTGTGAAACCTGTCCTTCATAACAGATTTGAAGTAACATATCATAAACCATGTGATTGTTCAAGGTCTAGTGGCGAGTCAATAAACATTATTAAAGTAACTGAAGAAACCTGAGAGGCAAAACATCTTCCAGTTGACTTTCTGCTAGTCATTGAAAATGACCTGTGACCTGGATAAATGAAAACCTGCATGGACAACCCAAGTGATGTTTCTATTGTGTTCTGTGTTTTCTTACCTCATATAATTATATAATATACAAATTACACTATAGCTCAAATCATACAAATATTGTGTTGTAGCCTGAAATTCTTTTTTATTTGTTGGAGGGGGTTACCTGGATTTCTTCATTGTGGATTCTGTGGCTGAAAGAATGGCAATGGTGATAGATTCTCCCACACTGTCACTGAAGTCCAAAGGCGACTCCATAGCCAACACCCGTGAACGCTACAGTCACATCCTGTTAACAAGTATCATTAATGTTGGTAAGTGACCTTGTCTAAAAAATCTTTGCATGTTGGATTTGCTAGTGACTGTTTTATTGTCATCGGCATTTTTGTTGTTTTTGTTGTTTTTCAATCTGCGAAATCTGATAATCAGTACTGAAATTAGAAAATCTTATAAAGATTATATCAATATACATATTTGCATACAAATAAAGTTCTGCCATAATTAAAATTTGTCTTTAAGGTTCATGGTAATTAATGAAAATAGTTCAAATGAAACAGAAAGATCTGTAAGGTTTTGGGATGGGTTTCTTTTTATAAAACCACAAAAAAGATGAAGTTTCAATTCCATTTAATTAATTCCATGGTAAACAGAAAAAGTTGAGAAATACACTATTTCAGGTAAATAATGGATTTAACAAAATAACATGCTAATACAGCATCACTCACCTGGCATCCCAGTCAGCCTGTTGGCTGAGCCATTTTTCCTGGTAGGGCAGAAAATGCTACTGGATTGCAGCTCTTACAGGACAATCCCAAACCCTGAGAAACAGAATTTCAAAAGTTTGAGTGTCATACCACATGCCTTTTTCACCTAACCCTATCCCTAACCATTCTGGGGTACTTGAGGACACTATAACTGCTAAGGCTTACCTTAAACATCTACCATATCACAGACAAATAGGAAAAGAAAAAAAAATGGCCTGTGTGCTGATAAACCAAAATTATAGAACCTGGTGAGAGTGTGAGGCATAAGTATATTTCCAGACATACACACTGGAAATGAGCTCAGGATGTTGCCATTGTGCATGTGGAATTAAAAGAATGACCTGCTGGAACCTAAAGGTCTGCATCATACACCAACAAAATTCTATTCACATTATTACAGCTAATGGCCTGTAAGTATTCACTTTGTGGCTATTTCCTGTATTGATCTCTTCTTTCAACATAAGAGCATCTTTTTATGTTTCTTCATAACTCAATCTAATTTCTTTCAAATAAGTGTAGAGTAGAAAGGAATTGTACTCTTTACATGGTCATGCCACCACAAAGCAATCAATGGTGGCAATCAATGAGCTGATAAGGCTTTGAGAGAAGACACATAGTCGCCTGCCATCAAATTCAAGACTTCTACTTGAAAATCTAGTCCAGCAAATGTAAAATGTTGCCTTTAACATGTGGATTATTCACACACCGCTGGTGTTCATGGCAACCACACAGCACGCAAGGGGGGCAGAGGAAAATTAGGTTAGCAGCCACATAGGAGAGAGGTAGAGAGAGAGAGCAAGGTGGTGGAGAGAGAGAGAGAGAGAGGGGGCAAGGAGAAAGCAAGAGAATCAGAGAGGGAGGGGGAATCCAGAGAGAGAGAGAGAGAGAGTGTGAAAGAGAGAGGATGGGGAGAGAGTCAGAGAGGGAGAGAGGGAAAGAGAGAGAGGGAGAAAGGGGGGTCAGAAATGAAGGGGGGTCAGAGAGGGAGGAGGGGGAAGAGAGAGACAGTCAGAGAGGGAGAGGGGGGTTCAGATAGGGAGGGAGAGAAAGAGGTAGTGTGAGCTTCCATGTTTCTTTTCCATCCACTGCTTTAACCATTCAGCATCAGCAGGATGGAGCTGCACCCTCAGAGATTCAGTATGTAACATTTTTACTTCTTTTGTCTGCTTTATGACAAATCAAACATTCTTTAATTGTGGAGTTTTGGTTTTACCTTGTTGCTGTTTTTATTGGTTTGCTGTGGGGTTAACTGGAAGTTGGTTTATGTTTCACATGTGATCAGATAAATGTGATAATTGCAGACAAAAGTGTTGTATTTTTGAGCTGACTCTGAAGTACATCACTCCTCTCTTTGAAACCTTCATTTCCACTACATATTTCTGAAAATATTCACACAATATTAACATTCCCGCTGAGACTCTTCAGTTTGGGTGTGGAAGTCTGCTATCCTAAATAAAGTCTCTTCATATGACTTTCAGGAATGTCATATTATATATCTGAATCCCATAATGAAGTTTTTATATATATATATATATATATATATATATATATATATATATATATATATATATATATATATATATATATATATATATATATATATTTTTTTTTTTTCAGAGAAAATCAAATGTATTTAGAGCCCAAAATCACAAGCATTAATGCCTGACCTTAAACCCTTGAACAGTCAGGAAAACTTTAAAAATCCTTTTAGGGAAAAAGATTAAACCTGCAGAAGCCTCAGATGATCTTTTCCCCCAGATGGGATATAGATGCTGCAGGGAACATCAACATTAACATCAGCAGCATCTGTGATCTTTGTGATTGTGTGGAATAGTGTATCATCTGGAAGAAGGTTTCACTGGTGATGTAGCACTCTGGTTGGATGATAGGGAGTTTTAGGTTCATTTAAATAAGAGCTGAAGACCATCAATAGCCTTATATGTGAGTACGATGATTTAAATTTTACTCTAAACTTAGCAGAAACCAGTGTAGATAAGTCATTACTGGTCTGATGTAGTCTCTTCTCCTGGTTCTAGTCAGAAGAGCAGCAGCATTCTGGACCAGCTGGAGAGGTTTTAATGACTGTTTGTTCAGTCTGAACAAATGCATGGACTCATCTTTCTGCATCACTTTGGGACAGAATGTGACAAACCTTAGCACTGCCCTTGAGCTGATAAAGGCAGAGATGAAACGTGCTCTATATGGGTCTCTAATGTCAGATCCTGACAGAATAAAACCCCAATGTTCCTCACACTGCTGCTATAAGAAATGGGAGCATGCGTTGCCATGGCAATGATTTATCCAACTGTGCACAAATTTGCACAGATTTGCAGGAAACATGCTTGGAGTGGTTATTATTATTATTGTTGTTGTTGTTACTATTATTATTACTATTAGTAGTTGTAGGGCAGTAGTAGTAATAGTAGTAGGGTAGTAGTATAGAATATCGTGAGGCTTGGTTTGTGTAACATTTATTAATTTAACAGCACTTGATATGCTCCACCATCTCCACCTCTCCTTATCATAACTTTACCATTCTACTTGGATCCCTCTCATTCACACACCCTCTCATTCTTTCATACTTTGACCAACCTTCATTCCTCTCCTCTCCAGGGTAGAACACCTCTCTGCATTTTTTTTTTCACCTTCATCTTGCTTCAGCCACAAAGCACAATATCAACTAGACAGTTTAGTCCAGATTCCTTTCTAACTTCATATGTGAACCTCACTATCACCATAGTAACAAGAAGGGGATCCTGACTGCTCCCTGACACAATCCAACCTTTACCTTGAACCCACACTGTCACGCTTGGCCAGTGTCCCACAGCTCACATACATGCCTTGCACTCTAACTTACTTCTGGCAATCCAGACATCTGCATACTAGACCATACTTCATGTCTCAGCATACTTTCATACGCTTTCTACAGCTCTACACAAAGAAAACACAGCAGCTCTGACCTTCTCTGTACTTGTCCATCATCAACCTCTGCTAGTCTGCACATCTGCCCTACACTTCCTCATTCCACCCCAAGTGTCTTTCAGATCATAATGGCTGTAGGTGTCCAGTCTTCCGACACACCACCTGACCACCTTGAATCTCCTCCTGTCTGGTCTCTGCAGTCACTGTTCTCAATCAGGATGTGCGCCTGCCTCTGCTCTTATCATCATCTATATGTTCCAGCCTCTTCTGGACCTACCCTTCATAGATACCAGACCTGCTCATCACTTCCTCTTCACCTCTTTTGCATGCACCAACATGCCCCTTTGGCTTTGTTCAGACTGCTGCTCTCTTATTTTCTATTATTCTATTCTACATATTCTACTATACAATTGATCAGATCCGATCTGATGGTCATTATTTTTGATGGTGTTACATTGCAAGTGACACAGAGGACACCTGAAGCAACTGTTTAGATCAAATTGGATCTGTAGAAATTTGACGGGAATCACATTTGAAACTACCTCTGCATGGGGTTTGAAACAAATTTGAAAAAGTTAGATCTCATGTGGCTTTTTGTGTCCAGAAACACAAAATTACATTAAATCTGGATGTGCTAATAATCAGATTTGGAGATGCAATGTTGCAGTGTTATGATTCTTCTGATTTAAAGCCAAAACAAAATTAATAATGGAACACCATCTCAATTATGTGGTACCCATATGTCAATATTGGTAAGCAGAGTTACAGTATAAAAGCACTCTGGGAGACCTCACGGGACAGAAAGACCCAAAATGATATTAAATATTTAAGAGTACAAATGTGTAGTGTTGATCCAGAGTGAGGTATAGTATCAAAAGTGTCTCAAAGTATTAAATCCTTTAAGTGATATCTGTTTTACCATCCATCAATTAACAACCAAGATTTCACACCCTGTTTCTTTTTCTGAGCCAAACAGCCCAAAATAACTTTGATAAACTTTCTGTTTCTCCATCAATCTTTTTATGATCATTATTCTTCAGGAATGACCAGGGGTATCATCATATTTACGGTATCAGATTGTTAAACAAAAATATGGTAGGAGAATAGAAATACAACAGTGCTTATCAGCATCTCCGTGTCCAGTATTCTGACACTTATATTTCACTTAAACCACTTGGATGTCAGCATAGGGGCAGTACAGGTGATTTTCTTTTGACCAATCAGATTAGAGTATGTGTAGCTCCACCTCCACTCATGTAAATACCAACAGAAAAAAAGAGAGATGAGACAAGAATCAGGAAAGCAGCAGGCAAAACTCAGAATCAGCAGAAGGTTGCTGATGACCAGGGCAGAGTCGAGAAGAGTAAGTAGGGTAAGGACAGACGGGCATTGATGCAAAGAAAGACTACGTCAGGACTGTGTTTATACTGGGGTGATATACTGGGGTTATTGTAGATGAGGAGCAGGCGGAACAACCAGGTGGGAGTGGGAGGGGAATGGACAATTCCATAGCAACAGGTAGGCAGGTAGGGAGGCAGCATCAGGCTCTGGAGAGGCTTTTCAGCAGCAGGTTCTGGAAGGTTTGTAAAGATAGAGCAAACATGAAAGCAGAAAACCATCAGTAGAGCCTGGAGGACCATCTGACTCAGGATGCAGAAGAACTAGCACCATTCATTCATTTCTGAATGAATTCAAACTATTCAATAGTTAATGCATGTAATGAGGGTTGAATACACATTTTATGTGAATTTTAAGTGTGCCACACCCACCCATCCACATTCAGGCAGGCAACTGTACTTCAATGTACTCAGGTCTGATTATGTGAGTATTGAATGATTTCTGTGAGAACAGTTTCATCTGTTTCTGCAGAGATACCTTCAGATTAAATCACACGCATGGTCAAAGAATTCCATCATGCTCTCTTTGTTGATGAATCTGTTTTCTGTTTGACGACTCATGTTTCAGTACCGTCGATCAAAATATGCATATATGCATTATTTCACTGACATGCCTAAATCTTTTAAATTACATTTAAATTACAGTGACACACATAAAACGTGTGTGTGTGCGTGCGTGTGCATGTGTGTGCATTGTATGTGTTGGTGGGGGGTCTACAGTCCAAACACAAAAAATTAGGTTGATCAGAGGTTGATCTAATCACTATATTCTAACCTCCATAAAAAAAATAAAACTCCATAAAAAAATAAAACTCCATAAAAGCTTTTATGTCAAAGTTGACCAATCAGAGCTATGGAGGAGTATAAACATGCATCCTGGAGATGTGGTGGTAGCTCGAAGTAGGATGAGACTTTTGAGTGAACTTTAGTGAGACATGAGAAAGATAGTGAAATGTCCTCCCATCACCATCATCCTCACCATCATCATCATCCCCATCATCATCATCATCATCACCATCATCATCATCATCATCACCATCATCATCATTCTCACATCATCACCATCCTCATCATCATCATCATCATCATCATCACCATCACCACCATCATCATCATTCTCACAATCCTCATCATCATCACCATCATCATAATCATCACCTTTTATTGTCATACAAGCTACAGCATTGCTCTGAAAGTTACTTTTGGGATGTTTTATAAATATACAGGTGTAAGAGGCATTGAGACAGAGGTGGAACATAAAGATCCAGGTGAAACAGATGAAGAAGCCTTTCAGACACAGGCAAAACATATACATATGTATACACACACACACACACACACACACACACACACACACACACACACACACACACAGAGGTAATACTGGGGCTCAAATTGTGAAATAGCAGTATTTATTGGGCTGTTCATCATATCAGAGAGAATTTTTTCTTGTCTTCTTCCTTCATCTTTCTGTGACCTTCTTATTTGACAGCTGAGACCATCGATGTGCGACTGCTCAATGTTCTCAGCAGTGAATTGTTGAATAAAACATGATGATGCTCTTTGTGAATCACAGCAAGCAGCTTCTTTTTATGCTTTTTCACATCTTGATGTCCACATTGCTTCTTATTTTATCACATTCATTTAATCTCATCTCCTCCCTTTCAGCTAAATCTCTCTCTCTCGCTCTCGCTCTCTCTCTATGTGTTGTCTCAGGTGATCAGCTTTAACCCCCCCACACATGCACACACAGAAAAAGCTGCGTGGTTGACCAAACTGAGCATGCTCATAAAGCCCCCTCCCCCTGTACAGTAACAGAGGCGGAGAAGAAAGCAGAAGAAGATGATAAAGTGAGGGAAGATGGATTTTCTTGATTAGCTAGTACAGTGAGAGACAGAAAAACGACAGAAGAGAAGGGTAATTCTTTGATGATGATGGTGATGATGATGATGATGATGATGGTGGTGACGATGATGATGAAACAAGCAGAGGATGAGATGTGTGTGATGGTTAAACTCCTCCAGATGGTTATTGGGTTGAATCCATCCATCTGTTAGCAGCACATGGAGCCCCACTAATGGACGATCCTGGAAAAATTCGTAGTTTGAGTCCAGAACAAGGTAAGACCCATCAACTGTACACACAGTCTACACTTTATGGAGAAGTAGAAGAGCAGAGATTAAGATTGTGTTTAGCTCCTGAGCATGTAATCACCTAACATCCCAGCAGGAACAATAATCAAGTAGTCAAATTCTGGACACAAATATCTCTGAAACTTAAGTTGTCAACAATGATTCACAGCGTGCCAGCAGGCAGAGATGGAATTAAATGGCAGGAAGGGTGAAGATCTCCTTGTGCAAACTCGCCATCAGCTCCTCCTCCTCTTGTTCTCACCAGTGGTCCCCAAAGCCTGGTAACCATAGAGCAAGTCATTAGTGTTAGATGGTGCAGGCTGCTGGGATCAGCATCAGTGGAGCAGCAGCTTTAATCAGACCTCCAAAAAAAGCTCGGGTGCATCAGAAAACCTCTTCAGCAACGACACACTCATGAATTCTTCATGTTTCTTATCTCATGCAGCTTTTATTTACACTTCTTCATCTTCAATTTCTGATGTTTCCTCCATCAAAGGAGTAAACGTTTCATCTGCCTGGCAAAATACCAATACAAAATACAAGTAGTTATGAAAGAATTTGAATCAAATTTTCAGGAAATGTTGATAATGGCACAAGGAACAGCTTGATTCCAGATCACCATTTTGGGATGTTTCCGTAACTACGCTTTCATGACGTATCAATCCATGATCCATGATCCAAACTGGAAACACAGACAAAATCTGGTAAATTTTAAAATTTGATACAATCTCAGAAGAAGAGCAGACTGTAAACCTTCATTCTTTTTAAGAAGTTTCTGATTTAACTTCACCCCCTCATAGGTAATGAACCTGGAACATTAGCATCGATCTAATGGCTGCCTCACTATTATCTTACTAAGAATGATTAAATAAGTACAAACTAACTGCCCCTCCACAAGAATAAGCAACAGTCTTTGATGCAATCCCTTCTGGAGAGATCATGCTATTTAGAAATGTTCCATTGCTTGAGCCTGACCTTTCACCTCTGGAGTCGGTACAGACTAATGGAGGTCGTCTGCCTCTCAGTGAAAAAGAACAATAACCACTTTGTACATATATTATTTCAAAAAGAAACATTAATATTCTTAATGCCATATCATACTGGAACTATCTACAAACCTGATTTGGAAAAAAATGTGTCCCTTCCATACAAATATTTAATTACAAACAAGATCAAAAGAAGTATCCTTGCAACTTATCCAGTGAATCTAATGTATTTAAAAGAAACGCTCGCTCCAGATTAGTGGTGCTGTGCAGACACTTTATGTGGAATCCTGGAAGTCTCATGTAGGTAAATGAGCTGCTTGGTGGAGATCAGTGCTCTCTGACTGCTGATCTAGTTATTATTGTTGTTGGATTTATTATCCTCAAGTTTCATTTATTTTAAACAGGGTAGATTTTATGATTTTCTTTGTTTTTTTTTCATTTTAATAATAAATAAAGGAATGAATGAATAAGCTTAATAAGCTGTTGTAGTTTTTTAGCATACACACGCACACACACACACATCCACACACACATAAAAACATAGTCAAAAGAAGACCCTTGATCTCTCCCCAGTGAGGGATCTATGATCTCTGGCTCTGCACCAGTAAAGGGCTACAACCTGTATGTGCCAGCCTGACACCAGTCAGCCTTAATGGGAAAAGGAAAGAACAACCTTAAAGCCTCAAATAGAGTCATGCTGCTAAAAGTGAATCAGGAGTTTAGCCTTCAACACTTCAGTTTTCTTTCTAGGTTCGTTGATGCTTTTTTAATTAGTATAGTTGAACAAAAGCCAAGAATAAATTTACACCAAAATGTGTTTTTTACCATAGACTTGGCAGCCATGGTGCATCATGTCACAGCCAGATTTGATTTAGTCCTTTTTAAAAAAGGAGCTGCTGCAGTTTGAAGCCTGTGAGTGTCTGTTCCTGCTGAAGGGCATTAACCCCCTGCAGAGCAGCCACGCTACTACATTTAAGAGAAATTGCAAAGGCGTGTGAATTAGTGAGTCGGTTTAAAACAAATTGCTCCCTGAGCAATTTTGAAGGAAATTTCTCATCTGGCTGTTGGGTCCATCTCTACAGAAGCACTTGCTATGACCGCAGTATTTGAAGCATTTATGTTTTTCCCATGTGGAAAAGTTTAAGTCTTGAGTGAACAAAGGACATCAGCCACCTTCTCTGTCAGAATCCTGCAGTTGTGGTTTCAGACCTTCTGGCATGTCCACATTTGCTTGCTGGTTTTCTCATCCCTTTCTCATTCTTCTTGCATTTCTTGTTGAGCTTGATTGTTGTGTTTGATAATTGTACTTCAGTCCAGTATTAACTGACTTTCCTCATCCATCATATTTTTGCTTTTTGATTTAAATGCTATAGGTTGGCTGACGGTCCCAGTTCTTCTGTTGATGGGGGTCCTAGTTTTGCTTTACCACTCCTGTTTCCTTTAAAAAATTTAATCAAAGCTTTAGGTTGAGGCAGTCTAGCAGGTTAAGTCTGGAGGAGTGTCTCTCTGACGTATATAACCATTCTGACTGTACTTCAGCTATAAAAGCAGCTCATTTATGAAGATGAATCTTTTAAATCACCGGTCGCTGTTTCCAGGATTCACAAAGGTGCTACAGGTGAGCGCGCATGCGCTGTTAACCGCTGTTTCTGACGCTTTCGCCGTTTTCGTCTGCGCTCATCCGTGAAGGATTTAGTGATCCGGTTCAATGGTTCAGACTTTTCATCAGTCAACTCTTGCGTGGAGTATCCACGAAAAAGATTCCAATATTCTCATTTATGCCACGTGGTCCAAAGTGCGCAAACGTTTCTATAAATGGAGGGTTGAACCGTCCGTCTCTCCGGGAATTCTGCGTAAAAACGCCGGAGGTGACGGTGAGTCTGCTGTTTCTGCCGTGCCTTTATAGTCTCTTAAACTTCTTTTGATTATTGATTATTACTGATGCAGAAAATCGACTGCTCCAACAGTCTGAGCGTGACTCGCTGATGACGTATGATGACGTGTTATAACGTCCAACAATATTTGGATGACTTGGATTTGTGTTTTCATTTCAGTCAAAGTGAAAATGTTAGCGTCACAGAAGGTCCAGTAGCTTAGTTTGAGACTTCTGGTAGTGTGCTGGGAAATCTCATCACATGTGATTAAGCTGTCTTTAATCCTTGAGGTGCCCCAATGAACATCGTTGGTTCTAGTCCACTTATGCCTAATTTATTTAGATGACAGTTTCAGGTAGATGAACAGGTGATGTTGACCTTTAACACCACCCCATGTTTGTACAACCTCCTCTGAGTTGTGAAACCAGCAGCATTTCTACTCCAAGTGGTGTTTTCTGACCCTCTGAAGGGAGACAGACTGTTGGAGCTTCAGCTCAGCAGCATCTTCATCAGATCTTCATCACAGCCTGACCTCCTTCCTGCCTGTTGTTTTTTGTCCGTCACTGCTTTTCACATTTGCCAAATCTCTTGGAGAAGGATTACTGTCAAGGATTTGGGATTTGGAACTGCCCGACACATGTTGCACAGTTTCCGTCAGTGTTGTTTCCTCCTGCTGCTTCTCTGTTCACTGATGGAAGGAACAGAGAAACGATGGCACAGAAAGGAGTGACAGTGGATCTTTCTGCGTTTGGACTTATTTTAAAGGGACACTGGAGCAACAAGCAGGTTTTCTGGAGCAACAGTACAAAAAGGTGGTGATGTGCTCGAAACTCTGAAGAGATCTTTGAAGTTTATGGTTACGGTTAATGTTTTTATTTTTTCAAACCTAAATGCCAAATTTGCTTCGGACAAGGTTTAAAAGGGTTATCAGGTCAGCTCTTAAGAATCGGGATGTCAGTTGTAATGAAGAATCACAAGAAGAGCAGCTTTTTCTCCATGGCTCCGGTGTCTTCCACCCTCATTTGTACCGCCGCTGCTACCAGAGATGTGCCACCACCCCCGGCCAAAGGGGCATTCTCCTCAGAGGAGGACAAGGACAAACCCGAGAAGAACCAGAGCCCGAGACCGGCAGCTGTGTCCGTCATCGTGGACGAGTTCTTCTGGATCGGCAGCAGCATTGTGGCTTTCTCAAGATGGCGACTTGGTTACACGGGTAGGTTTGAGGCCAGGCAGCATGAGCCCGACAGTTCGTCCTAGAAAATTCAGAATATCCATTGAAAACGTTGCTTTGTGACTGAGGCCGCTTTAAAAGTAAAAGGTTCAGAAGAAATTGGAAGCTGGATTCCATCAACATGTTTCCAATTCGAGGTCGATTCTGCTGCCCGAGGGCACGTCGGGAGTCCCGTCGGGAGTTCAACCTGTCTTTAGTGTTCTTCAGCTTGACTAACGGGAACGCTGACATCACCTGCGACGGTCCATGTGGCGGCAACATATGGCATCCCAACAATCCGCTCGAGCTTAGGCGCCTGTCCTGACGGCAACGGGCTCCACCCACTTGGCCCACTTGGACCCTGGGACAGATCAAGGCCAGTCTGGGCTGAAGTGACCCAGGCCCGACCTCAGGTTCAGGAATCTCAGCAGTCATGTGGTTCCACCTGTTTAAATGTGAGACTTGATAGAGTGAAATCTTTCAGAACCACACAGGACAACACAGCAGAACATTGGGCTGGATTTGTCCTTCACAGCAGCAGAACCACTTGAAGGTGTTGCATCATCTTTAATCAAATCCAGCTTGTTTTACGTGTTCATCTCAGGAAGCATCTTCATCACATGTGCACACTGAGGATGATGCTCTTTTCAACCAACTGAGCATTCTTACACACACACACACACACACACCTTAAATCTGATGTGGTAACCATGGCAACAGGCCTAGAGCTCCAACAGTACAGAGCATTGTGCTCCACATTTGTTTCTTTCTACCCTTGAGGTGCTGCATGTTCCTGTTTTATCAGCATTTTCACGACTTTATTAGCTTCCATGCTAATCTACAAGAGCATTTGATCAAAATAACAAAAAACAACAAAATCCATGAATATCCAAAAAGATCAGATATATAAAAAACAATTTCCAAGTTTCTTCCACATGCAGAACAATCTTTGGGATGTAAATATTCAGTCATGTGACAGTTTTCCTTTTAAACCCATTGAGAAGTGCTGATGTTTTCAGATTTAAAAAGTCAAAACCATCTGACTCCAGGACCTGGAAGATGTTAAACTGATACTAGCCTGATACTGCTCTCTTTTGGTCTTCACCTCTTTTATATGTGAAAACTCCAATATTCTAATATTTTCCAATAGAATTAGTATGTTTGTTGGTATCAATAGTTTGACCACAGGCAATGGTTAATTCTTATATTAATATTAAGCCATTTTATAACCTTGGCTGTGTGGGCAGAACATCTTTGTCTGCCTTCTGGCACAAATTTCTAATGCTCACTTGTAGCAACATTGCAGCAAGTAAAGTTGCTACGCTTACTCGGTGCAACTTTAATCTCTCCAAAAAATATTTTTTAATCTAATAGCATTGTTTTATTAAATGTTCTTAAATGTGTACTTCTGCTGTTTTGTATTGACTTGTAATGAATCACTCAACTATTATTTAGGCTACATAATATTAACGTCCATGTTTACAGGTAATTGGCAGTTACCTCATGTTCCATGCTGAAACTGTAAAACACAGAAATCAACTCTTCTTTTTGTATCTAAATTCAGAATTCTGTGCCTTTTCTTTAACTTCGTGTCTTCTCTTTCTGTCTTCTGTCTTACTGTAATAATTGTAACAGTTGATCTATCGATTTCTCATTCGTAACTAGATCAGACTTATTGTCTTTTTGTGCTTCTTTTTTTCTTTAGTTTTTGTCACAGTGGCTTTTGGAGTTTTTAACCCTTTACTGTCAGCAGCTCCTGATGTTGTCGGATAATTGATCTCCTTTATCCAGCTGTTAATAGTGTAGCATTCACATTCTCGTTTTATAACATTTCCCATCTGTCTTGTTTTTCTGGCCTCCAGTGGAGAAATGCATGAGCTCTATGCAAATGGGGACCCAGATGGTGAAGCTGCGTGGAGGTTCCAGAGGCCTGGTCCGTTTCTTCTATTTGGATGAACATAAGTCCTGCATCCGCTGGCGGCCATCACGGAAAAATGAGAAGGCCAAGAGTGAGTTAATTGTGTGTGGAGTCACTAGGGGGTGCTCTTCTCAACGTATGTGTACATCAGAAAATGTGAAAAGACTTTAATGTTACTGCTTTTGTTTCTGGCTCCTCATTAACACATCACTTAGCCACAGAATGATGACATGCAAAAGCTGCTCATTAGGCATGTTCCACATACCGACATTCTTCCAGGAGAATTGATAAGCTTTCTATAAAGTCCTTCAGCATGGTCACACCGATTCCAATTTGAAACCATGAACACAGTCTTTAAAGACCAGCATCCTCATTGTCATCTTCTCCCTCCTGCTGCCAGAGACTCATGCAATATTCTGCTGACTGGTTTATGGTTTCCTGCTCTTCCATAATTAATGAGGATGCAGAAACTGCAGGTTTGTGATGTGTATAAACATGAACGAACAAACAGCATGTGTAGCATCATGTATATTTATGCTGTGGAGGTGTGTATCTACTGGTGTATTCCTGCATTATGGATGAATGCTGGATGCGATTAAAGATGAGTGACAGGCAGCTGCAGGCCTGCACGTATGAACACAAATCCTTATTTAACAAATTCAGAACAATCTTGTCTAAAAACTCCTCCTTTTAATCTAAATGGATGTTTCAGTGCTCTGCTTTTGTGTGTGGCAGTCTCCATCGACTCCATCCGAGAGATCTGCGAGGGCAAACAGTCAGAGATTTTCCAGCGTTACTCAGAGGGCAGCTTTGACCCAAACTGCTGCTTCAGCCTGTATTATGGAGAACATGTGGAGTCTCTCGACCTGGTCACCAGTACTGGGGAAGAGGCGCGTACCTGGATTACAGGTCTGAGGTACTTGATGGCTGGTATCAGTGACGAGGACAGTCTGGCCAAGAGGCAGCGCACACGAGACCAATATCCTTATTTCACTGTCTCAATATCTCTTGTGTCATCGACCCAGCCCACCTTCTCCAGTTATTTATGTTGCAAACACTCCTCCAACTTTCCTTCACCTTTGATATCATGTGGTTGAAGCAAACCTTCACTGAAGCAGATAAAAATGGAGACGGCAGCTTAAGCATCAGTGAGGTTCTGCAGCTTCTTCACAAACTCAACGTGAATCTGCCACGACAGAAGGTCAAACAAATGTTCAAGGTACCCAAACCTCTCCTTACATGTTACATGTTACAAGTTCCATCACCTGAGCATCACCTCAGCTGCCGGGCTCTTTCTGCATTTTGGATCAGGTAAAAGTGTGCAGCTCAAATAAAGGCAGGCTTTGCACCTTGTAGGGCAGAGGCTCTTAAACAAATGCTCCCTCTGATTGGAGGATAAGCTTGTATTACAGCCTCTTCCTGGTGAGCGTGCTCTCTCTGCTCACCCATATGCTGCTGCAGATGGTCCACGCTCTAAGCTGCCACAACAAAGAAGTCACACCTTCTTCGTCTTCACGAACATCTCTGCACCCCTGCCCCTTTAACATAAAGAAGGTTGTGTTCTAAATCTGCTGTATCTGATCCTGCTGAGACATGGGGATTGTGGCGAGAGCGCTGTCCCCAGTGGGATTACAAGGTCACGATGTGACCTCCTGCAGGACCCTTGATAATCTCATTCTAGCTTTTCATTGGTTCCTAACTGGATCTTATGCAAACTTTCAGATTATGACATTTTATTAAGGTCACATTTCAGATTTTTTTTTGAAAAACTTTTTTAATTTTAATTTAAATTTTTTAAAATATTATTTTAAAATATTTTTTTAAATATTATTTTATTAGCCTCAGATTTTGTGTGATTTTTTTTTTTTTTTACATTAGAACGGGATTGTGTAACATCAAAAATAAGTCTTAAATATTGATTTTGTTCATTTGGCAGTAAAGGTTGGCTTGGTCATGTTCCATCCATGAGAGTAAAAACTGTTTATGAGGTTGTCCTGACTGGACATAGTGGTATGAAGACCACTGGGAACCATTAAAACAAAACATTTTGCACCTTTTGTGAAGGAGGCAGATACAGATGACAACCAAGGAACTCTGGGCTTCGACGAGTTCTGCTCCTTCTACAAGATGATGTCAACTCGCAGGGATTTGTACCTTCTCATGCTCACCTACAGTAACCTCAAAGACCACCTAGACACAGACGACCTGGCCCGCTTCCTCAACACAGAGCAAAAGGTACATCAGCCTCCCCAGCCCATTTCTACAAATCATTTCATCATGAATTTTGTTTTTCTCTGCCAAAGCTGCCACTTTTAAGTCAACAAATACATTTTAGTTTTATCTTTTATGTGTCAGTCTAATATTTGGTTAATAATAATAATGACTACTATTAATCATTGTAGTACTTTTAAATCATGCAGAATGTTTTATAACACTCAGAAAATGCAGTGGTTGAAATATAAAATGAATTAGAATCTTTATAAATAAAATGGACAAACACCAAATAAAATAATAGTATTTAGGAGATTAGAATCCAGACGTAGGGTTGAGGAGGATGAGATCACATGAAAAGGAACAGTTGAAGAAGAGTTTCTCAAGCCAGTGTAAGTTAAAAACTAAAACCTTTTCTAAAGTATTTGGATAACTAACCCTAACCCCCCAACCCTAACCTCTGACCCCTGCCCCCAACCCTAACTTCGGCTTCATCTCATACTCTCATCGGCGAGTGATAGAGCTTGGGCTGCCCCGCTCATAGTCAGCTTGCTCTAACAACTGCTCCTCCATGGGACTTGCATGGTACCACAGCTGTGTATGTGGAAGTCGTCTTTAACAAGAAGTCTGACTAACTATAACCTAACCGTACAGACTGGAGCAGAACGTGTCATGGGAAGCCACTTGTCAAGGTTCTTCACACAACCAGAGTCTCTGTGTTGTGTCCCACTTAGACGATGAAAGAGGCGGCAGATGCAACAAAGCAACTGTTTCCTAATTTCATCTCTGTTACAGATGACCAAAGTCACCAGAGATCACTGTCTGGAGATCATCACTAAGTTTGAGCCATGTTCCCATAACCAGAAACAGGGACTTCTGGGAATTGATGGTATGTCCATTTCAAATAACTGACCTTGGAAAGTCTTGTGTTTCTGCTGTCAGACTGTTGCCATTTCTATGGAAACTAGTTAAGCTTATATTGATTCTTTTATTGTGAAGTATTCTGCAGTGTTCAGGACAATGTGAAGCTGGTTCAGGAGCTCAAATCCGTTAATCTCGATTTTATTTAAACAGCATCTGTTAGAATCAGAATTGTCTTTAGACACTTTCCAGAAACCAAGGGCCAGACCCCCAATAGACTAGCAACAGTGGCTGGTAAAACTGCCCTTTAATGGGAAGAAACCCTGAGCAGGCAGGACCAGTCTCATATCGGGGAACCCTCCTGTTGATAGACAGAGGAGGAGGGTTAGGGAGGGGGGAAGGACTGCTAGCTGGCCCAGTATATCAGCTGGCTGCCTCTGACCCAACTGACCCCTCAGTTTAACATCTGGGTATTTTAATTATTACACACTGTATAAATAATGTTAACTGACTGACTTTAGAGAAAATACTTTCAAATCTTCCTCCTTTAGTTATGAATGTTGTATGTGTAAAACACTTGTCTAGTCATTGATTTTATGATTCTTTCTGATGAAGCGCTAACGATAGAAAAATTAAATGAATGCTGTAAAAATAAATGGTCAGGTTGGGTTAGGTGAATCCACATGAAGAAGAAAAGTAAAGTATTTCACAAATCTGCAGGTTTTACCAACTACATGCGCAGCCCAGCAGGGGACATCTTCGACCCCGATCATTACACCGTGAACCAGGACATGAACCAACCATTATGCAACTATTTCATTGCCTCATCACACAACACATACCTGATGGGTGACCAGCTCATGTCCCAGTCCAGAGTGGATATGTACGCCTGGGTGCTGCAGGCCGGCTGCCGCTGCGTTGAAGGTCGCCACATTCATTCGGCGTCAACAGACTGTCATCAGTCTAATCCAGATTATTTTGCATCATCTGATGATGAATGAGGAGTATTAATTAATGTCATCTTAAACCACAGTTGACTGTTGGGACGGCCCAGATGGAGAACCGATTGTTCACCATGGATACACGCTGACCTCAAAGATTCTGTTCAGAGATGTCATTGAGACCATCAACAAGTATGCCTTCATCAAGAATCAGTACGTTCCACCACACATGCCCATATGCTGACATGAACCCACACACATTTATCTTTCTGTGATCATTACCTGGGTGGAACCTGCTGTTCCACCAGTTTGGTTCTGAAGAGCTCTTGTTCATTTGTCTTCTTTTCTAGGCACTTGAAGGACCTAATTCTTTAGGTTTAGGAGCAATACAGTTTTTGGGTTGTTTAAAACACAGTTGAGGACTAATTCTTTTGATTTTTGAGTCAGACAGGTTGAAGTGGCCGTCACTCATCCTAGACCACAAATCAAAGCAGGACGGCAATCATGTCATCAGCTTCAGTGTGAACTGGGCCAAATTCTATGTTTAATATAAAAGGGACAGTTTGAGGTGCCTTGTTGAACACAGAGAATGTGTCTTAAAGATGCTTCCACAGGAGAGTAGCTCCAGTGAAATGGTTCATATGGTCTTCAGGTCTTTAAAGGAATAACTCCAGGGAGTGAACAGAGCTAAATGTTTCAGCCAAGGAATTGTGGGGATCTTCATCACGTGTCTGTGTTCCGACTGTCTGTCAGGTACCCCGTGATCCTGTCCATAGAGAACCACTGTAGTGTTCCTCAGCAGAAGAAAATGGCGCAGTACTTGACCGAGATCTTTGGGGACAAACTGGACCTGTCCAGCATCAAGGCGGACGTGTTGGGTCGGCTGCCATCACCAGACGCACTGAAAGGAAGGATCCTGGTGAAGGTACCAGCACTGGGTGCCATCCGAGACACTTTTCATCCAGCTGCTGACTGATGTGAAATCCCTCCAGAACCTTTTAATCAGCAGGTTGTTCCAATCTGAAACACCTAGAGGTTAACCATCAGTTCCTCTCAGCTCATCTTACCTTCTCACGAGAGATTCTTTTTTAAAAAACAACTACTAAATGGTCAAACCCAGTGTAAAAAAAAAGTACCGTATTTTCCACACTATAAGGCACACCTAAAAGCCTTTAATTTTCTCAAAAACCGACAGTGCACCTTATAATAATATAAAAACAATTTTAATAAAAATGATGATATGCCCTTGAATACAGTGCGCGGTGTGTGGACTGAGTTCCAAAATCTGCTGTGCACCTTTGCTAAATGCACTACGGTAAAAGCTCCTCCCAGTTGATTGGTGCAACACCGATGTTAGGTATGCCAGGTAACAGCAGAGGTGTGCTTATGAATAAGTGAATTTCGTTTAATTAAATTGATGAAACTCACTATTTTGCTTCTGTTGTCATTTTTTTACTCTGTGTTTTAACATGCGTCTTATAACATGTTAGATAATTACAGAAATAGACCACGTAATTGAGACTGCTCCCTATGAAACGGTGCGGAAAATACGGTGTATAGACCCCAAAATAAAGTGAGTTTTCTGACTGTTTTGGGTTGCTTAATGTGCCTTATAATCTGGTGCGGTTTATGTATGGAAAAAAACCCCATTCAGGCCCGTTTTTTGGGCAGTGCGCCTTTAAAAAACGGTGCGCCTTATGGTTCAGAAAATACGGTAGATACACGAGGAGCTTTATTAAGAATCAGTCCAAGTCATTAAAACGTCATGTCTGAAAGCATCATGACGGCAGGAACTTTAACTGAATGCCTCGTGAGATGGAAGGATGAGTTATCACAGCCTGAATTATACCACCAGGGCAAGAAGCTGCCTCCAAACATCGATGAAAATGCTGAAGAGGGAGACGTTTCAGACGAGGACAGCGCAGATGAAATGGAGGACGACTGCAAACTAATGAACGGAGAAGTATGTAATCTGTTTTATTAGATTATTACTCCTTTGTTCCCCTGAGGGAAATGGTGCAAATAGATATACAGTCAGGGCTGCCCTCTCTGCTTGTTCTTTGGACTGTAGAAACTCTTGTGGGCTTGTGGGTTTGAACTCCAAACTGATCTTTAGCCATTATCTGAGAAAAGCATATTGGGAACTCCATGTCTTGCAAAAACTGACTTTAGAGCTATGATGGGATGCTTGCTTGAAGTTCCAATTAATTTGACAGTCTCTTGAAAATTGTAACAATAGTCCACACGGAGAAGATTCGCATCAGTGAAAGGAACTGGATTGTACTCCATACTGCTTCCTATACCTATACCGCTGACATTCTAGGCCAAAGCAAAATGTCTCTGGCCCGTGAAATGTGTGACGATTTGATCTGGTGGATTTCCTCACCAGATTTGTCTCATTTGAAGACGGTACTTTTCCTGTCTTTTGCTTTAGCTTCACATGGAGACTATTTGAAGATTGTTTCCAAAGACTTTGGTGAACCTTTTCCCAGTCAAAGCTGTGAGTAGCTCATTCTCAATTGGAGAATATCTTGCAGCAGACAGTTGAAAACAAGTTCTAACAACAGAATTCACATATGATCATGCAAAATGACCACTTTGTAGTGTTGGAAGGCATTATTTTTCTCGTCCAGAGGAGTAGAAGCAGGCTTTTTTCCATTTGAAATGGTCTGACTTTACTAAGGGTATTTCCTGTATTCACACTGAGATGTTGATAGATTATTTATTGTGGGTTATTTTTTTTCATACCAATATATAAGTATGGGTCCCTTCTGTAAAGGAGGAAATTGATTCAGATTTCTTTATTCTAAGTTAGGGTTTGGTTTTGATTTTGGGTTTGTACCCACATCTTCCACCATTTGCTCATTGTTTGTTCCTTTTGTTTTATGTGCAAAGTAGAGTGTCTGTAGAGTTTACCCCAACACAGCAAATATCTCTCTTATAGTTTTGTGCTCTGGTAGCAGTCTGCCTCTTGTGTGATATCCGTTAGGCCACACACTTGCTCCTGTTATGTCTTGGACATTTCAAGTTCAAGCTTAATGATGGTGTCTTCAGGTGTAGTCTCAGGTATCTCCACTTCACTGCTACTTTACTCTTTCAGGACAACTAATGGCATCTTTTCACTAGCTGTGAAAGGATCACAAAGTGAAAACTGTCCTCTAAAAAATTAAATATGCTGTGTTGTCCTCTTCTGCCCCACTGCTACAAATGATGGTAAATGATATAGATATTACAAAAACACTAAAGTAACCTAAGCAATTCACCTTCCTCCTCCAGACATCAGCCAATAGGAAGCAGGTGGAGAACATGGCCAAGAAGAAGTTGGATAGTCTGATGAAAGAGTCAAAGATCCGAGATAGAGAGGATCCAGACAGCTTCACCATCGCAGCACTCCCACCTGCTGGGAAGGCTGCACACAAAACCAGTTCCAAGGTAAAAGACCTTAATGGAATTAAACATTCCAACAATCAGTCTTTTCAAAAATACATGTGCTCTAAAATTTCTGCAACTAGAACTGATGTCTGATCAGTGCAGGAATCTCTGTCACTTTATTACAACTATTATATATTAGAATTGCGAGGCTGTTTAGAGAAAGGTTGCCCACCTTCAACGGAGTTGAACACATTGTTCTGTTTTCTCCACCACCGTCAGGGTAAAATGGACGATGGGTCAGACACAGCAGATGACGCAAATTCCAGTAGCAATAAGCGTGCCAGTCGGTCCTTCATGGAAAGCTTCTCAAAGCGAAAGGTTGCCTATTTAATAACCTGTTGTAGTTCTCACATCATTACATTTGATGACTGACGGGTTAAATCTTTTTACAGAAGAAGACGATCAAAATGAGGAAGACATCAAGTTTTGAAGACACAGATACCGATCAAGAAAGCACATCCAGTTCTTCCCGAGCTGCCTCACACAAGTATGACACCAAATCGCATTTCAATTGTTTATTGTCAATCAATTTCATTTGTATCAGTAATATACAAATTTTATCAGTAATATATTTAACATGAAAAGCAAGTTGAAACCAAGCAAGCACAAGCATGGCAGATGTTTCCATCAGTCCAGGAGTCACTGATCCCAGGAATACTCGAGATTAAACCATCAGTCCTGTTTGTGGGCTGCTTGTCTTACAGACCCATTTTCTGGTCCGCTGTTTCGATGACAGCATTTACAGGGTGACATTATGGGTGGGTGTAAATCATATGCAGGACTATTATAAATCTCATCGGATGGTTTGGGGTTGGGTTCTCAGAATAAGGAGCCTCTGCACAGACCGGCAGATCCCAACAATGAATAGTGAGACAGATTAGCTGTGGCAGTGGATCACTATGGGGATTATGGAGATGTGGCTGCTCTCGGGATCCCCACATTAAAGTACTACATCCCCAGTGAGATTACTGCTGTTGCTGTCCTGGCAGTGTACATTCCACCATCTGCTAAAGCTAACATGGATTTGGCAATTCCCAAATCCTTAATCGCAGTTTGTTTATCCAAACAGAGTTTTCATCACAGTTGGAGACTTTAACTAAGCCAACTTCCCTAAATACAGTGTTTTAGTACCATTAAGTTCTAAAGTCCTGACTTGGGCCAGTCAGACCGCCTCTCTGCTCTCAGGTGACCCAAGCCTAAGCTGAGGTACAGGAGGTCTGTATCCCACACAGACTGGGATTTATTTGTGAGATTTAAAAGTGAGATAAAGGCATGGAGGAAGCTCCACTTTCTGCAGCTGAACACCTCCAAGATGGAGACCAACACCAGGTTTGCACTTCCTGCATTACCAGTATCACCTTCTTGGATCAAGACATTCCACCATCTCCGGTCATCACCAACCTTGGTGTGAAAATAGACCTCTCGTCTACAATACTAACATCCAACAACTCAGAAAAGCCTCATACTTTCACCTCAAGAACCACCAAAACTCTGCCCCTCACTCAATTGCAACAGACTCCTCATCAGGATCCTTAGCAAGAGCATTCTGAGACTTCTACACCTTCGGAACAGTGCTGCTATAGTCGGACCCTGATGAGGCTGCAAAAAATTCTACCGCATCATTCCCATCCTCAAACTCCTCTGGAAAGTCTCCTTCTCCACTGTCTCCATGACACCCCCCCACATACCTGAAAGACCTACTCAGGCATCTGCATATTCTCTCCATTCCTCCTATGTTCCCCTTATCTCCTTAAGACCCCCCTCCAAACTCCATACAATGGTTGATCGGCTATCTGCTCTGCAGTCCCCCACCTCTGGAATGCCCTCAGAATGGATGGATAGATGGATAGATAGATAGGAGCACCCATGTGGAAGCACCATCACTTCACACACTGCTTGCTCCTTCTAACAGAAGTTGTACCATTGACCGTAAAGCTCTGGTGTGTTGATGAAAATCTGAAATAACCATATATGATCATTTATGTCTTTAAAAACAAACCTTAAAATCTTCATCTGAATTCTGGGAGATAATGGGGTTTTGCTCGATGGAGGACCAATGCTAATCGCCATTAGGCTGGGGTTTTTATCACTCCTCACAGCAGCGATGTGCGCTAAGCCCCACCATGAGTCACACTAGCTGACGGTGCTCACCATCACATCCACAGGTGACACCACTGGTAGGTTTCCCTTTGACCCAGAACAGAGGAGCTTGGCTCTAGTTTAGGTTTCTGTTCTTACTCTCTTGGATCTGTGAAGTGATCCCAACACGTTACGTGCAGCACGATACTACATCCTTCATTTAAGCACGCAGTTTATGTCACTGAAATCAGCACTCGTTTCACCTTTTTCCTTTGAACTTGCAGAAAGAAGAAGACCATGAAATTATCTCGAGCTCTCTCTGATCTGGTCAAATACACTCGATCCGTTGGTCTCTATGACATCGAGGCACAAGGTAGAGTCTTGTAGTTCACACTCCTGACTGTGAATGTCTCACTGTAATTCTGATGCTGTTCTGTAATTAAGCTGATGTGAATATAATGAAACGTTTACAATATAAACAGCTTTGAGGTTTTCCAGCGTAAAAAATAAATGAGAAGTAGGTCTCGCAGCTGAATAAAGGAAGATTCACTGAGTGAATACATTGTCTGATTGCTCAAACTCCCCATGAGTGCAAAAAAAACTTTTTATTTGCAATAAATGTAAATTTGTTTCACATTTATGTTTGTTAAAGCAGAAACTTCAATTTTTGTTTCGACTGATTAAATTGCCCACATTAAAGTCTAAATATATCACCTGTGAGAGTTGATAAATCTAAAACCATTTTTTCTTTCTTTTGCTGTCATTTTTCTGCATTTTAAGACTTTTAACCTTGTTCTCGGCAGCTAATTGTAACTGGCAGGTGTCATCGCTCAGCGAGACCAAAGCTCATCAGTTAATGCAGCAGAAAGCTGCATCCTTCATCCGTTTCAATCAGCAGCAGCTCTCCCGGATTTATCCATCCTCCTACCGCGTGGACTCCTCCAACTTCAACCCTCAGCCCTTCTGGAATGCCGGCTGCCATCTTGGTACAAAGGCCGTCTCGGCTCAGTGCATTCTTGAAAGGGCTTCACTGATGTTGCTTTTCTTGAATTAAATGTCATTTCAGTTGCACTCAACTACCAGACAGAAGGACGAGTTCTGCAGCTCAACAGAGCAAAGTTCTACAGCAATGGCAACTGCGGCTACATCCTCAAGCCCCCGTGCATGTGTGAAGGTCAAAGACATCTTTAATAAAAATGTCTTTATTAAAGATTGTTTTCTACGTAAAAAATCAGTGGAGTAATTGTTCAAAAAAGATGTTTAAATGGAATGCTATGAAATGAAATTAGCATCACACAGAATAGAGCGACAATGCTCTGTGTGACAAGTCCATTTCCATTTGTAATTATTTACATATACAGTGTAAAAAAAAAAAAAAAAAAAAAAGCGAATTTATACAAATGGTTTGCGAGTGTGGCCATGCTCGAAGGGTTATGATTGTCAGTGTGTTTTCCTTTAAACAGGTAACTTTAACCCAAACCTGGAGGATCCACTGCCGACTCAGATGAAGAAGCAGCTGGTTATAAAGATCATCAGTGGGCAACAGTTGCCAAAACCCAAAGACTCCATGCTGGGAGACAGAGGGGAGGTAGGACCTTACGCACTGCTTCACTTTCTTAAGTGCTGCTTTTGATAACGAAGTGGACAACCATTAATGGGACTGAACAACAAATGGTATTCATTGTCTTTGTGTAATAACATTGTTCATCGTGTTTGTGAATTTAAAGGCAAAAAGGTTTTGTTGTCCTGTTCACACTGCAGGAAAATCTGATTTGTTGCTCAAATCTTATGTTGAAGTTAAGAACTGAAGAACAAATCAACATGGCAACCTGTCCAGGATAAACTTTTGTGGAACCAATTTGAGGCTAAATTTATTCAGGATAACCAATATTTCCTTGCTTAAGCCCTTAGCCTGGTGTTGTGCAGTACCCCTCAGATTGTGTTGCGTCTGCACTTCAGTGGCTTGGTTTGGTTGCCAGGGTAACGACATTCAGCTTCAGCACATGCACTAGTGACATGGGTGGTGACGCAGCAGCCTTTTCGAATTTATCCACAGTGATGTCACGTGTGTCAAAATTTAATCTGTTATTTGGGGCTACAGTGTTAACAAGGTTATGGGAAGCCAAGGCATTCTCCAGGGTTCTGTACTTGAACTTCTCCTTTTCAGCTTCAACAGCATTGTATTAACAACAACCATCCCCCCACACATGGAGTACATTGATTTTGGCTCATTTTTTCATGCAGAAGAATGAAATGTGTGGGACATCTATGAGAAATAATGTTTTCTGGTCAGTTGTCAGCTGGTTGTTCCTAAATTTCCAGCAGAGTTTGATTTATTATAATTAATCCAATTTTTTTTTTTAAGTTTTTTACAATCCAAGGATTGTGCTGATCAGCTCGCACAAGTTCTCATGGACATCTTTAACATCTTGCTGGAGCAAGCTGCTGTTCCATCATGCTTCAACTCTACCACTATTCATTCCAGTAACAACCACAGAGGACACCATCTCCTCTGCTGTTCACTTGGAAAGCAAACAGCCCCCTGGAAATTAGCATCTTTTTTGTGCAATTGACTGCTGGACTTTGTTGTCAACAGACCACAATCCTCCAGAGTGGGGAACACTGTCTGCAGCTCCATCTCTATCCATAGGGTCTTCATAAGGATGTGTCCTGAGTGCACTGCATCTGCATCAAATGACATCGTAAAATATACAGATAACACGACAGACCTCATCTGCAGTGTCTACGTTTACTGCACCAGATGAGCAGAACGCAGCTGCCTCTCATCCTGACTATCTTCTATAGAGGCACCATGGAGGGTGTTCACACCAGCAGCATCTCCACCTGCTTTGGCAGCTCTGGGAGCTGATATGTGTGATGGGTACCCTCACCCTAACTCTGAGGAAGACACTACAGAGAGTGGTGGGAAGGTACAAAAGATCATCTGGTCCTCTCTGTCTATCTCAGCAGAGCCCAAAACTGAATCGGGGACTCCACACACCCACAGCATCAGCAGTTTTAGTGCAGCAACTTCCTACTCCAAAACGTTAGATCCTTGAATAAACAAATAACACAGTCCATAAAATATGGATTTGGAATATCTTTCCAAGCAACACGTTTTATTTAATGCATGAAAATGTTGTTCAAAATTGGACGTCTGAATGACAAATACAGTCCTCACCTGTTCTATTCAACTTTGTCTCAGATTATCGACCCTTTTGTGGAGGTAGAGATTATCGGCCTCCCGGTGGACTGCTGTAAGGGACAGACCAGAGTGGTGGATGATAACGGTCAGCTCTGACTTCTTCCCTATTTTGCATGATACTGTCTGCTGTCTTTGACCTCTGTGTGTATTTGTGTTCTGCAGGCTTTAACCCCATGTGGGAGGAGACTCTCGTGTTTACGGTCCACATGCCTGACCTAACTTTAGTGCGTTTTCTTGTGTGGGATCATGATCCTATTGGTCAGGACTTCATTGGCCAGCGTACTATCGCCTTTAATAGCATGATGCCAGGTAAGAAACAGGACATGAGATATCACACTGTTTATGAGACTACCAGAGATTGTGTTTCCATAGCAACAGCTTCCTATTGTTAGACTATTTCCTAGGTCTAGTGAAATCCATCATCGTGGTAAAGGGGTTTTGGATTCCTAAGGACCCTAGGATTTTGTGAGCAGCAACATTCCCCATGTGGTTGTCATGGACTGGCAGCAATAAATACAAAAAGCAAGGAGGAATATTTGCAATGTGATGCTATGCTGCAAATAACTTTATTTTGAAAAACCAACACCTGAGTCACCAACTTCCTGTCTGGAAGATGTGATATTACTGTGATATTACTGTAAAATTACTGTAAAAAATGAAGACAACAACCCAAAGTAGAGGGATAGAAATGGGTGGAAGGAAAGTTACGAAGCTGGGTTAAAGGGTTAGGGTTAGTTCATTGTTTATCTCAAATTGCCTTTGACTATATAGTCACAGCATCATCAAAGAACATTACTAATTACTAATAATAAAAAAGCAGAATATGTCATCTTTAATAGTCTCATTTCTACACAAGCCCATGATGTAGATGTAAAAGAAGAACTTTCCAGCACACTTTAAATATAGTTTGATAACAGCAGATCATGAAGTTCCGTCTTTTGTTCTGTTTCTTGTGTGAAATATTTGTCCTCTTTCTATAATGTGTTTGTGCAGGATATCGCCATGTGTACTTGGAAGGAATGGAGGAAGCATCAGTTTTTGTTCACGTAGCTATAAATGACGTCACTGGTAAGGTAGGTAAAGTGGAATTTACAGAAGAGAATAAACTTTTCTCCAGTATTGCTTATTGACAGAATGTGACTTGCATATTCTGATGGTATTATACAGCTCCTTGTCAATGCCCACATGGGGAATTCGGGAATAACATGGGGAATAAGCTTGCTGTGAGCAGCTTGTTGAAGTTTCAGGTGTGAAAATTCAACATCTTGTTTTTATCTTGTCAAAAGTGTCGGTTCATTTTCAGTATTTAATCTGTTGTTGAAATTGTTCTCACCGCACAAGCTTTGCTGTTAAGTTGCTTTTTCAGTATGCAGCCATTTCCTATTTTTCAGCTGTCCTCCCTGTTCTGATTTCTCTCCGCTTGTCTTCTCTCTCTTTCATCTTGTCTGATTTTCACTTTTTCCTGTTTTTTTTGTGATTTCAGTGGACCTCTCTTTTTCCAAATGCTCCATTTAGAGCCAAGAAAATTTTAGAAGTCCAGATGCTGCTGCTCAAAACTCAGGTGTAGTTGAAGCCAGTCAACATCTTGCATGAGCTTTATGCTCCACCCCCTTTTTTGCCACGAATGTGACATTGATTCCCAATCTCACTTGCATTTTGAAAAGTTGGAAACTCATGTCGCTACATGAGTTATGAAGGCTTAACTCCGTCCTCATTCTTGTTCCAAGTAGATCCAAGCTGCAGCCATAAAGTCTGGATATTTAATTTAATTTAATCGAGGCTTTTTCCTCTTTCTCTATTTTAATAGCTGAGCTCATAAGTTTCTTCAGGTTCTTGTTGCCTCTCTGAAAACACCCGAATATCTGAAATGTGATGAATTGTCTTTTCATCTTGCATTCAGAAACTCTTTAGCAGCTCAATGATAAATCCCTGATCGAAAACAGCTCCAAAATGATCATTTTATCTGAATCCATGTTGGAAGTTTTATTCTTACTGTTTGATTTGGCTTTCTAAGGTATGTCAGCGAATCACTCAGGCTGAACAGTTTTGGAAAATTTATTTTGTTTATTATCTGTCGCTGTTCTGTTACACTAATTTATTAATGACTAAAATGTTATCTTAAGTATGATTATTTTTTTCTCTTTTTCAAGCTTCATATTTCACTTTAACCATCAGACACCTTTTGGATATTTTGTTTATTTCTAGCTGTTTAGGAAGAGAGTCAGCTTCTTTGGATCTACTTCTTTCTTATCGTGTGATTTCTCTGAATGTCTTTGTCATCATGTTGTTGCCACGTCCTCATCGTGCTGATGATTCATTGTTATGGTGTCTTCCTGTCACTAACTGTTATTTTCACATGCAGACAAGCTGCACAAAACAGTTAAAAGTGGGACCATCTTGAAAAGAATACTTGGACACTGCAGATGTCCATTGACTGTTGTAAAACAAGCTGAACGTGCACTGGCACATGAATAAATATGGAGAAGAAGGGGTCATAATTGTATCATAATTGTGGTGTCAGTTGCTGCAGTCATCTTCAGGGTCTGTTCCATCATCGATGTTCAACAGTTAGGCTTGAGCAGCAGAATCATAGTGTTAATAACAGATTAGCTGCATTGGTGTAAATGTCATTAGTTGACGTCTATGTAAGCATGATTGCTGATTGTACAAAAACAGGAATGCGGTAATACAAGGTTGACCCATACGTGGGCATCATGGTTCCCAAATTCATATGTTTAGTCACATTCCTTGCTGCATTTGACAGTGAGTTTTCTTGTTTTTTTGGTTTTAGGTTCGAACTCCCAGCGGCATAAAAGGACTCTTTCACAAACACCCAAAACAGGCTTCCCTAGACAGCCATGCTGCTGCACAGCACAGTCATAAACACCCTTTTGGTGCCCATCTCCTGCGGCGAACTGCCAGTGCACCCACCAAAGGTCAGCCTAAAATCAAAAAGGGCTTCCCAGACATTAGCAACGACAACAGCTCAGAGGGTGCTAGTGAGGAGCGAGAGCCTGAGAACAAGGCCTCTGCTTCAGCCTCTGATCAACCCACAACACCTCACCAAGCAGACTCACCGTCTCAGGAAAAGGCCCACCGGAACCATCCTGACACAAATGGAACGTTCCACCCTGAAGAAGGTAAAGGTAAGAGCTCACATTTCACTCAAAGCCGACCCATGAGTGAGCCTCTGAAAAGGGTCAGCCGGTTTTGCTTTTACGAGCCACTGGACATGAAACCAGGAGTTTTTGCCCGCGTCGCAGTTAACAGCTCCGGTCGGGTTGGACTGTCATCCAACTGTATCACATGTGTGATGGGTTCCAAGGACAGTCCAGAAACTGAACGAAAATGTCTGGTGAAGGAAAGACAGGACAGAAGTAATCAAAGCAAGACACATTTTAATGCAGAGCCTGTTGATAAGCAATGCCCCCACCCTGCCCAAACCACCCTACAGGAGTATTTGCCCTGTCCCAAACACATGGAGGCCCAGTTTCAGTACTCACCACAAGCTCAGCTAAGACCTGTCCCATTCCCCAGATCCAAAGCCAGGCAAACACTCGCTGACTGGCGTGTTCGACCTCAAGCTGAGCCTTCACAGAGAAATGTTCAGTCCTGCAGCATCCCAAGAAAATGTTCTCACAATGCGGTAACACCAGCACCAAGCGCCAGAGTGGACAGCAGGACCGATGTCCACTGTACCCACTCAGCTTCCAACTATGGTGCAGTTTGCACCAAGTTCAAGAACCGGCCAAACCGGACTGACTCCCTGCTGCTCAGCAACAGCAGCATCAGCAGCTGTGACAGCTTCAGCAGTCTCAGCAGTCTGGAGTCGCCTCCAATACTGCGTCCAAGTTTGGTCTTCGACGGCCGCAAGAGGGCCGTGGGTACTCTCCAGCGCGAGCTGAACGCTTTGTTCACCCAGAAAATGGAAGAGTTACACCTCAAGTCCCCCATGTTCTTTGCCGGTAAGATCAGAGGAACCCTGTAGAAGCTTTGGTGTGGTCTGTAGACTTCCCCACCAGTAAAGGATTGCTCCAGTCTCCTTTGATACCAATTAGCTTTAGATGATTTAGATGTTGTTTCCCTTGTGGGTGAAGGACAAGTCGCCAGTTCATCGCAGGACCATCTCTGAACATTTGGTCGGCTCGGTACCTTGCACAAGGGTACCTCAGCAGTGCTCTGAAGGTGCACTGGCACCTGTCCCGCTACCACCACACCTTCCAACTTATGTGTGACATGGGGATTGAACCTAGAACCTTGTGCTTCTTAGCCTGACCCCCAATTGAGCTACTGCCCCATACGCTAGCTGAGTTTGCTGTTGTAACTGTCATTTAAGTCTAAAAAACCTTTTCATTTCCTGTTTTTTATTTGTTTCTTTTTCTTTCAAAATACCCAAACTGACATGACCACACAGATGATGGTGGTAAGTTGTAACTTCTAGTAAATGATGTTGGTCATACTTACATATGCACACAGTATGCTGCTAAACTCGTATCAATATGTCAAATAAGACTGCCCACCCATTGTGGTCATTAAGGCTGTCACAGCCTCTGCCCAAACCAAAGCATGTGTTGCAAGAGCAAAGACCGGACATTTGATACTTCAGTGCAGAACTTCTTTTAAATAAAACAATTGATCACACCTTCAGCAGTTTTACAGCATAAAAAAGGTTTCTCTGTTTATTCTGAGCTTTTGTTCTGTCCCATCTGTTGGTTCCTTGTATCTGTTCTCCCTCCTTTTTCCAGTAAAGCTGAAGGTCTTTTTCCTCTCTGTTCCCTTTGCACGCCTTCTCTGTTCATAGTGCAGAATTGAGGGGATGAGAAGATTCAGGTAAAGCTTCATTATATGAACATTCATTACCTTTGAACCACTGGTTTTCTCCTTTTATTTTTATATTTACCTTAATTTCTTCCACATGTTGAAAATTCACTAATTCACAAATGGAGACTGCCACTGTTTCCCTTTTTTGTTACTTAAATTTTCCCTTAGTTTTGATGGAGTGGGAGCATGGTGAGATCACTGGTCAATGTTGAGACAAATTACTTGAGGAATATCTCAATAAATATTTCACACTATGAACAAAAACATCTGTCCAAGACTAAGTAGTCTTTGAAATGGTAGCTCTTCTTTTACTCTTCCTCTTTCCAGCATGTAATCTATTAAACCTCTTTCTCTCATTTGTGGCACAGTCTCTTGTCATGTTGACTCATTTGTGGCTTACTTGCTTAATGCCATCAAAGCTAATCAACAACTGTAGCTTTTCCACTTGAACTCATTTATTTTTCTTTCTGTCCACAGACTGTTTAGCAGAACAGAACCCAGCACCTTCATTTGCACTGAACTTTGAAGACATCTTAAACAATCAATTCATTGGCACTGTCTTACTTCCAGAAGAGTGTCAGAATTCACATCCCTCTTTGTCTCCACTGCTATACTCATCTTCCACAGCAATAAATACAGAGTCCCAGTCAACCATTTCATGCAATGAGGCAGTCGACTGTTCCATCAAGGAGAGTGGAGATACTGAGACATCCCTGCTTTCACACCATAGTCAGGACACCCAGCCTAGCAGAATCTCTGAGTCTTTCATGGAGGAAACACTGTTCCAGAGAAAAACTCCCAGAAGGACTAACGATGAGCCTGCCGGCTCCTCCCCTCCTGTCCCTGTTGCTACAGTAGCTTGGGAAGAACCTTTGAATAATTTGCCTTCAAACACAACTGTGAGAAGAACAAAAAGTGTGGCTTGTGTTCAGGTGGCTGGACAGGCCCAGTCGACAGTGCCAGTCGTCCGCACAGATGCCACCATTGGTGACCGCCTGTGGAGCAAATTGAATCCTAGTAGCCAACGAGATAGTGCGTCTTCCTCCTCTAGCATTTCGTCCAGTGAAACGGTCATTGACGTGTTCCTACCTGAGCCAGCCGAGAAGAGCTTCTCCACAGTCGGCAGTTCCTGTGATCCAACCTGGGTCACCTGTAGTCACTCACCATTGAGCCCTCCCCATCCTGTACCCATCAACAAAAGCACATCACAGCCCAACCTTTGGCACAGCGAGGATGAGCTGGCGCCATGCCCTGTCCTGCCCCCCCAGGACATTCTAATGGACCCTCCCAGCAAACTGATTCAAAGAAGACATACATGGAGTAGGCTGTACATGGAAGAACTTAAGCATTCAGCAGTCAGCAGACTGCCATCTGCAGCAACAAGTCCAGATTCCATGTCCAAAAGTCTTGGTGATCTGACCTCTGACGACATCTTTTGCTATTTTGACAGCACGTACCGCAGCATCAGCCGCAGCTTCGTCAGCAGACCAAGCAGAAACGGGCGGCAGCTTCGGCCAGCCGATAACTTCACAGAACAGCTGCGCAAGCTGGCTAGCGTCGAACCGTTGACCGCTAAAGACTTTGTTGTAGAGCACAGGGCTGAAGAGTTGGAAGAGGAGGCTATGAATGGAACTAGGGTGCGAAGGATGTCCAGGAGTCAGAGCAGGGTGCGCTATATAGCAAACAGAGCCAAGAAGGAGCAGCAAAGACAGAGGATCCAGGGCCTCCTCCAGGGCAGGAGTGCCAGCTTTAGTGTTCCAGCCTGCGCTGGTAGCAGTAATAGAAGTAATCCCATTGAGGAGCGGGGAAGCCCTGAAGGGGCTTGCTCTATTGCAGGAAGTACCTGCACCAGTGAGGACCTGCTGGAACAGCCCAACTTCTTGGCTAGCCCGTCCCCGAGACTGTCCCGGCTGGCTTATCACACTGACAACACTCAAATTTTTTTCCTGCTCAGACTTTGAAATGATAAAAAAAACAGCCCAGTTTTACTCAAGAGAAACTTTCCTTTTATCTCTTTCACAAATCCTCAGGTTCACTTCACGTCCCTCAACAGTGCTTTTATAGAAAGGCTTTTTAATCTACATTCAGAAAAAGGACTTAAAGCTGTTGAGTCCTCAGTTTGAGCCCAACCTTTGGGATCTGAGTGTGTTTCATTGAAAATAGTGCAGTTTTTAGATATCTTGACTGACAACATTCCCCTTTCTTTTTACCTGGCAAACAGTAGCAATAGAAAACATTCACTTAAAAAGAAAGTTTACTCCAAAAAAAAGTCTCCTCCAATTGTTTGTGCACACCTTATCTGAGTTGAGTGGATATGGATACATTTGTACATAAAGTTATTAGTCCTTCCATCCCAGCAATATTTAGAAACCTTATCAGGTTGGCTTTTTAAAAAAAAGCTTTGCTGATAAAGTATTTGATACCAGACTGTCACAGAAATGTGAATCTCTACATTTAAACACCAGTCATCTTAAGACCTTTTAGCTGATTGCATGTTTTTATGCACTGTGATAATCATCCTAAGATTTAGTTTGAATGGAAACATTGTTTTCTGGTACTTTTAAAGGATCTAACTGTCTCTAAATGGCTGTCGTGGGGTCACATGAGCCTCATGTGTCCAGCCTGTTGGTCTTTGGTTAGTTTAGGCAACTAAAACAGATGAAAATTATGTATGAACGCATGTTTATTTTCCAGCCTGATCACTGCTTGCACTGGCATGCTTCGTTTTAGAGATGATATTTTATTCATTGTGTAACTATGACCTAAATAAATTAAAAATCAATCATGTGGACAGCTTGTTTTTCTTTTCCACTCGACCTATCAGCAGCTCTTTGCTCTCAAACACAAAGTCGAGCCAGTTGATGATTCTTATACAAAGTGGCATGGAAAGGCCTTTGGCCTTCGTTTTGGCCGGGGCCATGTTCTGCTCTAATTGTGGATTCTGTTGGGGTCTGTCTAGGAGTAAGAAACCCCCTGGACCCTCTGCAGGAAACAAGAATGTTCCAGAATGAGGACCTGAGGCTGAACGAGAGACAGATGAGCCCATTAAAGGAGAAAGAACATTGAGTGTTGTGAGCTTGGACCTCAGTAGAAAGCAAATAAACATCCGCTAACACTGTGGGTTCTTTTACAGAACACTTGGTAAATTTATTGGGGTTTTTTTAAGATGCTTTTTGGCTTCAGCAGTTTCTAAAGCTGATGGCCACCTCTGGTGTGCTGTCACACAGTGTCAGGCCTTTTGCTCAGTGCTGGAAAACTTTGCGAAGCATGACATGCTCATTTAAGTGCCACTGACTTGGTGCACAAACACAAAAGACGGCTTCATTAGCATTCCACGAACACCATGGGGTTCCTCTTAAGGTTCTAGGAATGTGGACAGCTTGGTCCCACACCATTTTGTCCAATGTCCTGTTGACATTCAACAGTTTTATGTTTTCAATGGTGCTGATCAGATATCTGTTGGAGGCTTTTGACACCTTATATGATTTGAATACAGGTGGGTGTGATATATCACTCCACACTCAAATGTGAAAAAACAACAGAACACTGAAATTTATTTTATCCTTTAAGTATCTGCTGCAAATATCCCCACTGTGTGTTGGAGAAAGAACTCTTCTAACTTTCTAAGACCTTAACTCTGTTTTGGTATACATTCGTAATTTAGGACCTGAGAAATTTAAAAATTGAGGATGATTGTTTGACATAATCTGGTTTTTGGGGAAAATGATGTCCACATATGGAGACTCCTGATCTTAATTTCTAATGTGCAAGTGTCCTCATATGAGGACATTTGGCCCCATACTAAGCAGAATGAATTATTATGTATAGGTGACCCAAAATGCAATGCCCACATATGTGGTCTCCAGGTCTGAGGAGGTTAACCAAAACCTCCAAACAGTATTCTGCTTTTTCACGCCATGATCCTGGCTTATATAAATACAAAAAAAAAAAACACTTTCTTTTGGGATGTTGTGACTATCCCCAGTACTCACCCCAGTTTTACCCCAGTAATGTCCCCTGCCATTGCTGGAATCCCTTCCCTTCATTTTCCTCCCCAAAGTAAAAAGCTGTTGAAACTGTTCATATGACAGACATTTTTGATAATGGGCTCTGTGCTGGGGAGTCATTGGGAGTCTTAACAGAAACCAGATGTTGTTATCTTCACAGTGCTTTAAGAATTTGATCTGTTTGGGGTTCTCTGGGCCTCCAGCCTCCACCCATGTTCTGAGAGGAGCTGACATAATTGGACAAAACCAGGGGCCCCACACTAGGGGCTTGCATTTGGTTCCACACCCATCACAAGTTTACCCTCCCACTACTGCTCTCCCCTTATATGCTGCTGTGACCTATTTTTTGCTCACAGCAGCATTTGTCCTGCAGCACAGAGACTTATTGAGATTTTGCTGGAGTTGTACTGTGTTGGACCTATTGGAGTTGGAAGTGACACAGGTGCACCACTGTTAGTTGTTCAGATGTAATGATGAACCTGAGGTAACGTTGATCAATGTAATTTGTGGGTTTTAGGACCATGAAAAACGGATTGATTCTGATCTTCTGGGTGGTCTCTGCATCATCAATAAGTGCAGGTAAGATCATTTACCACCATAGAGTAGGCAGGGTGTTGGCAGTGAAAGTCCTGGAACTTATTTTTAGGGCCTGAGCACTGACTGTTCTCCATCACCTGCTCAGTATCTGGAAGTCCCTAAAACTTATAACACCTACCTGGATGCATTTCAACATCAAAACCTAAAGTTTCAGTTTCAAATATTAGCCTCTTTTTTAATGTTTTTTTTCAAATTATGAAAGCTTTGACCCTGATTTGGCTCGATTCTTGGAGCCATGTTCTAGGTCAAGCAGGAAGTCCAACCTTTTGAATTATGACCTGATTTTTGTTATTTTCACACCTTGTATTTTATCAAACTTCTCCTAGTTCTTTTATCAGATCATCTTCAAAAATGAACCATAAATTCTAGAAATATGGCTGATGTTTAGTTGCCCTTTGGTTGCTTGATTCACATGAAGATTTCTGCTGATTGTTTCTCTGTGTGCCACTATGATGCCTCAGGAGTTTTTCTCCTAACTTGCAATTCTAATTATGCTTCTAACCCTAACCCTAACAATAATAACAATGATTATTATTTTGTTATTAACTGCTGACATCTTCTCTGCAGGATGGTGATGGGGTGTCACCAGTGTTGTATGACCCACAACAGGGAGACCTTTGTCACACTAAAGGGACCCGAACCCCTAATCCCTCCCCCATCCAGCCTTTCACACTGTGACACCCTGAGAACACCATTGTTCACAGTTTTGACTAAAAGAAAGTAACTTGGAGTGTAATGGGTGGTGTCAGGATGTGTGGGAGAGGAGCCGAATAACCATCAAAACAAAACAAACTGATGTTTCTTCAAATATAGATTTTCCATTTGAAATAACTTTGATGAAAGTGGAAGACTCCACAAGTCTCTTGGTGTTTTGGCCAGTGATCTCACAGACGTTTAGTTTAAATGTTTCTTTAACATTTTACTGAAGGTAAACTAGTGATGCTACACAAATAATCATAACTTCTAAAATGGCACAGTTGGTGGACTTTAAAATGAATTATGGGTTTTAATGATGCAGTCTTTTTATAATGTAGTGGAGCAAGTAAAGGGACCCATTTTCAAACTCCCAATTTATTACAGTAAATCCTAAAAAGAACAACAATAGCCTCACAATTTCATCCTGCTCTCACACTTGCTTGGTTTCAGTTCTTGTTTGATTTACAACAATCACATTTAATGGAACTCATGTGTCCTCTCAATTTCAGATGCCAAGGAGATTTCCATCACCACTATTGAGGTATTTTCTTTTCTGAAGAAGATATATCACATCTTTAATTATGTGCTATTTAAAAAAATCTTACATGAAAAATTTGAATTAACATGCAACACTTGTTTAAATTTGATTGACAAGTGGCAGAAAAATACTTAACTGGAATATTGACTGTCAGCCATAATGAAGGTGAAAATAAAACCAGTATATTGAAAGGTTTTCCCACGTCCAACCCTCTACATCTTCTCACATTCATGGTTCCCCAATTACAGTAATTATTGATCATCTTGATTATCTTTGTCCAAAAAATTCACCATTAAAACCAGCAAGAGCCCTACACCATGGCTGGAGGTCCTGAGCTGGAGGGATTCTGCATTGATCTGCTGTCTCAGCTCTCACAGAAGATCAGGTTCAACTATACTCTACGGCTGGTAAAGGATGGCCGCTACGGAACCATCGATCCCAGTGGCAACTGGAATGGGATGATTGGAGAGATCCTCAGAGGGGTGAGTTAGGTCCATGTTCAGGGTGTGTGTGTGTGTGTGTGTGTGTGTGTGTGTGTGTGTGTGTTTGTGTTTGTGTGTGTGTGTGTGTGTGTGTGTGTGTGTGTGTGTGTGTGTGTGTGTGTGTGTGTGTTTCCCTGTCTGCTGGGATAGGCCCACATGAGAGCAGATTTATTGAGAAAAGACATTAAAAGAAAACAGTTGTTCTCTTTTAACTGGTGCATTAACCACTCAGCACCATTGTGTGTTTGTGCAGGAGGCGGACCTGGCTGTGGCTCCTCTCACTGTCACTGCGGCCCGGGAGCATGTTGTTGACATGACTACTCCATTCATGCAGACTGGACTGAGCTTCATCCTTAGTAATGATGCCGCTGCAGCAGGGAGCAGTTTTGCACTGATGTCACCGTTCTCCAGAGACATGTGGATTGGTGTCTTCATGGCATTCTTACTGACAGCGTTGTGCATGTTCATGGTTGGGAGGTGAGTGTTCCTCCAAAATCTTCCTTGTGTTCTCATGTTCTGGAGAACACAGAGACCATCTCGGAAGACCCGAAATGATGACAGAAATCACAGGGAAACACACACGTTAAAACGTTAGACTAAATTCTGTTGTGCCGCCAGCAGGGGGTGCTACATTCCCAGCCTCGGTTCTTCCACGTTACTACAGTAACAGAGATTGTAGTCAATCTGCTGTTGCTGTGACAACTTCTCTCTGTGTATCTGGCACTCTTACTGAAGATGCCATTCTTCCTAATTCATTTTTCACTTGGGATGGAAACGATTCTGGAATGTCATGATGCTGTTTCTCCAGCCACCTGATCCTCTTCTACTGTTTCTTCTGACTAAAAGTTTGCACACCATTTTATTTATTTGTGCGTGGTGTGTGTTTCATTTTATTTATCAAACCACCTTTTCTATCTATAATATGAATATTAAATGAAGCTCAAGTAGCTCCGGTGGTGCAGCCTGAATTCCAGCATGTGTATGAAGATGAATATTACATTGAATGTAGTTTGTGTGCAGGATCAGTCCATCTGAGTGGTCGGAGCCAGACACCGACGATCACAGCCTCACCTTATGGCACAGCCTCTGGTATCTGACAGGCGCACTCACCTTGCAGGGTATTGCAGCTTAACTAGAATATATATTATTTTTATCTTGGTAAATTAGTGGAACAATAGATGATGAACAATGATTAATTTAGGTTCATTTATTCCTCTGACCATTTGTTTTTACGCCTCAAAATCAACATATCTTCACCAAATCTTTATCAAATATACTTGTTTACTCGGGTAGCTGATGAAGCAACCAGACATCTTTAACAGATTTTACCTAAACATTTTTTGAGAAGATGCTCTGCTGTGTCTGTTCTCAGGTGCAGGTCCTCACCCCAAAGGTCCCTCCGGTCGACTGATCAGCACTATTTGGTGGCTGTTTACAATTCTGCTGCTGGCATGTTACTTCGGCAACTTTAGTTTGATGATGTACTCAAAGAATAAGCCGACGTCCATCCAGAGCTTTGAAGACCTGGCGAACCAGGATGTTATTGATTATGGCACTGTGGAGTTTGGATCCACTATGATGTTCTTTAAGGTGCTTTAGATTAGGCTGAATGAAGTTTTGGGTACAATCTTCCCTGATGCATGGAGGTGTCCTTTTTTTCCTTTTAAAGTATTCCAACAACCCTGTTCATCGGAGACTCTACCAGCACATGGAGCGTAAGAAGAGCTTTGTGTCCACCATGGAAGAAGGTGTCCGACGTGCCCGGGAGGGGAACTTTGCCTTCATTGGTGAAGCTATTTCATTAGATTTGGCAGTGGCCCGTTACTGCACACTGACCCGCTCACAGGATGTCATTGGCATGAGAGCCTATGCCATCGCAGCACCTCTGGGTGAGTTTTACTCCTGCTCTTCTGACTGCTCTTTTCAGAATTTGAAGACACCATTTGAAGATGCATACTAATTAAACCTAAAAGTTGAGCTTGTGTGGTGGCTGAACTGATCAGTTCTAGAATTGAATGCCATACCTGCGCCTGCAGGTTCCCCACTGCTGAAGGTCTTGTCTATCGCCATCCTGACACTCAGCGAGTCTGGCGAACTGACATATCTACATGACAAATGGTGGCCTAGCAGCTGTATGGCTACAGACAGGACTCAGGCCTCCAAGTCTCTGCAGCCACATGATCTGTTTGGTCTCTTCCTCCTCCTGGGTGTGGGGTTGAGCCTTGGACTCCTGCTGGCCTTGACTGAACTCCTGTCCAGGGCCCGCAACCAGTCCAAGGATGGAAAGGTAGGGGAGAGCTTGTTTTCTTAGTGCTGTAGCATAGTAATGATATCATTACTATTGGATATCTCAACAAATGCATCAAATAATGACAACTTGGTTCTTTTTTCAGCTGTTATGATGCTTCTAAAACAATCAGAAATTTGATTCCCCCTGATTGAGGCTAATGAAACCTATTGTTCAAAATGATGGACCTTCCTGACCCCTGGTTATCTTGCTGTTGTTGTTGTTGTTGTGGTTGTGTCTTATTACTTCATTATTATATGCCAAAAAGTTGTCAATGGTTGTTTATTTGACAGAAATCGTGCTGCTCGGTGTGGACTTCAGAGCTGAGACGAAGGTTTGGAGGAGGAGTGATGGAGCACAGCAGCTCAGACAAAAGCAAAGCTTAAGTAAAACACAGCAAATCTGCTGAATATTCACACTTTAGAACATGTGATGAAACTAGTAGTTGTATTTTATGGTACAGTGTATGATTAGTTGTTTGCTTGAGGTGACTGACCCCTGCTGTCAAGCTTCATTAGAAAATGTAGCCCCCCCTAACATGGTTCATAATTCCTTTAGAAAAGCATTTCACCATTTGCTTTTTACAAATAAAGAAACATCATTTTATTTGATGAAGTGTCACATCTGTTTGAAACTGTGGTGAAACTTGAAACCTGTAACACAGCTCAAGAAGCACCTGAAATGGAGAAAATCAAGTAAAAATCCCTCCTCAACTGCCCGTCCGACCACCGTGATATCACTGGATCGGCACTCCTCAGGTTTCAGTCATACTTCAGCAGAAATAGTTTATCACCATCAGTGATTTTCATTCTATACCTGCCCATTAACCATGTTGTCCCCCAAGGCTTTGCCCTCAGTCCCACTCTCAGATCATTCACCATTACTGCCTCAGCTTCCATGCCTATGCTGATGCCCTCAGATCTAACTCCACACCATGTCAGCGACCGAACTCTCCATTCTCCCTTCTCAAATGCCTCCATGTAATAAAAAGTTAAATTTCCACAAACCACCTCAAACTCAACAGCAACAAAACTGAGCTCAAGGTTGTCAAACCCAAGGTCCTGCTCCAGAAAGTGGGTGAGCTCATCATGGAACTTAACGGATGCTCCATCTCCCCATCCCCAACGGTCTGCAAGCTGAGCATCATCCTGGATTCTAGCCTGCTGTAAAGCACACATGAACTCTGTTACTTCATCTGCCTTCTACCACCTCAGGAACATCTCCAGACTCTCTGATTTCACAGTAGAGACCCTTATTCGTACCTTTGCTAAGGAATGTTAAATGTTAATCACATGAGGAAGATTTGGTCCAATGAGGAGGACAAACAGGAAGTTTATTTAGTCAATAAAAAAGTTCCAGTTTTTGGGATGGAGGCTGGGGACTTTCTGTGTGGAGTTTGCATGTTCTCCCTGTGCCTGCGTGGGTTCTCTCCGGGTACTCCGGCTCCGGTGTGAGAGCAAATGGTTGTTTGTCTCTGTGTTAGCCCTGTGATTGGCTGGTGACCAGTCCAGGGTGTACCCTGCCTCCGCCCGTTGCTCTGGGATAGGCTCCAATCCCCCCGCGACCCTCAGTGGAGGAACAAGCGGTAGAAGATGAAGAAGAAAAAATTCCAGTTTGATGCTGTCCAAATATTTCATCTTACCTGTCTCAGTGAGGTTTACATGTTTTCTGATGTCTCAGAGGAGTCTTCATCACAATCCACTGTTTAGCTCTGACCACACGGAGGAGCTGTTGGGCTTATGTTGCTGGCTGAAAACCTTTGCCTCCTAAATGCAACAATTGAGAGAAAGAGTAGCCTTGATCCTCGCGTCCCTTTAGGTCAGTGTTTTTCAGTTTCACCGTATTTCTGCATATGCCAAATTTCACTTTTATACTGTAATAAAGGTTGGAACATCATGTCAATAAACATCCATGGAACTACTACATCAAGATTTGAACTCAGAATGAGAAAAAAAAATGAACTTGTACCTGCTAATCAATATCAGGATCATTGATCTGAAAACATCAGAAGACCTGCTGAGGGGAGATGCTAAGGGGGAGACACAGAAGAGGACGAGGGGGAGAACGTCTTTGATCTGGCTTCTGACAGCGTGAGTAACAGCAGAGTTCAGCCGAGCTCCAGGATGGAGATTAAAGATGATAAAGTCAGTATAAAAAAGGGTTTAGTTCGATCACATCAATGAAACACACTCTCATTCACACACACACACACACACACACACACACACACACACACACACACACACACACTAAGTTTTTGTGGACCTTTTTGGTGAAAGGAAGTGTTCTCCTTTCTGCATGAGCACTTGTTATCTGTAGCATAGTGGAGGTCATCATTATATTGTACAGTCCCATCACAGGCTCATTGACTCCAGACCCCCCCACACACACACACACACACACCACCCTTGTCCTCTGAGGAGCTGGAGCTTTCTGAGGGTTTCTGATGGTATCCCTCTAGGACCTGCTCCATGAGCCCAGCAGTCTGATCCAGGACCCCGTGATAGGCAGCACTACTGCCTTGTAGACCTGAATCCTCTGTCCTGGCTTGGAGGTTTTCAAAGACACTTTTTTCTGCGTGTTGAGACAGATCCACTGGTAGAGCAGATGTGATGGAGTATTTCCTAATGGTTGCTTTGGAGAACAGCAGGCTCCTGAGCTAAGAGAAGGAGGCCATGTATTAGATTCTGAAGTGTATCCCTCAATTGAGACATGTGGAGGTGAAACAGGGGTGGTGAGAGGAGACTGCTAGAGCATCTCTTTAATGTTGAGGACCACATTAAGCTGTTTGGCTTTAGCAAAGGCATCCAGAAACAGCTAGACTAGAACTTCAGGTTCTCTTCTGAATCAAATCCCTTCATCATACTGACTGCAGAGACTGTCATGAGCAAAGAAAAAATGAATGCTAAACAAACTGAATTCATTCCCACCGCAGGTTTACACATTTTTGTCCACAAGTGATTGAAGTTAATCATTGAAGGAAACAATAATAACCAATACATAGTGATTGCTTGGAACTGGTGCACCTTGCTCTCTAGAGAAGACTGAAACATAGGAGGGATCAGGCTGTAGATATCTTTCTCACTGACCTCCTCTGAGTGGCACTGTGATTCAAGAACGGATGGCTAAAGGAGGATCACCTCACATGTACATTTGCAGCATGCAAGTAGCATCACAAGTGTCCGCGCTGACCATGGACAGATCTGCCCACAGAAAATCTGTGGCTCACAACACTAGCTATGGTAATGCTGCTTAACAATTTTCTAAATATCACTCTACTAAAGTGCTTTCAACAAAGAAAGGAAAAGGCAGCACAGCAGAGTAGAGTTCAGGATAGAGGTTTTTGCAAAAATACTTACTGACATGGGCAATTGTAAAGACGATTGGGGAGAAGAACTATCTACAGTAGGAGGATAAAGAGAAAATGCCAAAAGTGATATATAGTAAAAAATGAGGCCGGTCATTAGCAACCATGAGCTCATCTGGTCATCATGTCGCTGCAAAGAATCAAAGCTGGAACTGTTGGTTCTTCACACCACTGGTAAACCTAACTGTGGTGGGCCTCAAGGCTCAGTATTTGGCCCAGTTGTTCTTCTCTTCTGGCTCCAAAATACAGCTGATACAATGGACACATGGAGAAGGTTAAACAGCATCTTTAATGGTGGCTCACAAAGTTTGTACCAGTTTTACGCTGGATCAAAGACAAACAAGAGGAAACTGATGTGTGTACGTGGTCTACGGTTCCTGTGGAGCACGTTATGACATCAGCTCAGACTGTGTTAGTGCTGGGCCTTATGGCTGTGGTGAGTTCAACATAAACTAATCATTTACAGAAGGAAAGGCTTTTCTGAACACACAAGATTGTTTGTAAGGTACAAGCACAGCAAGACAAAATGTTTTGTCATTATTTGTGTGCTCTGTGTCTTCCCCTCACTGGGATGATATTCCCACATATGTAAGAGGGACTGGTCTGAATATGGCCAATCCAGATAATCCCGAAGATGAAAGAAAGTCTCATTTCCTGGTAGGTGATATCAAGTCCTGCCAGCGTTGCTTTTCCAGCCACTGGATACTGGATGCTTGACAAAATCCTTTTCATGATGGATTTAGAAATGGCAGCCGATCCCTCAGAGCCACATCCATGCTGATTGGTCGATCTAAATCCGTGAGAGGCGGTAAACAAACGTGTGTGTGTGTGAGCAGAGAATGGACCTGGTTTGAGTGTCTGCCATCTCCTGACATGTTTGTTGGCAGTGACAGGAAATCAAACAATTACTCATTTGTCCCATCATCATCATTATCATCATCACCATCATCATCATCATCATCATCATTATCATCATCATCATCATCATCATCATCATCATCATCACCATCACCATCACCATCATCATCATCATCACCATCATCATCATCACCACCATCATCATCATCACCATCATCATCATCATCATCATCACCATCACCATCACCATCATCATCATCATCACTTTAATCCCTTTTTTGGCCTCATCTATCAAATAGCAGGATGTTCCACCCAGCAATAAAGGCTACAGGTTCCATGTCTGTGTGAAGTTCCAACAGTCCAAATGCTGAATGATGGTTTGTGTGTCCAGGGATGGATGGAAGACCTGTCCACAGTGGTTCCTGTCCCTTGAAAAGATTAGGGCTTCAACAACCCCCAGCTAAGATAGATAGTTAGATAAAGACCATATGAAATATAATTTATTTCAGCTTAATGGTGTAACCTGACAGGAGGTGATAGATAGGGTCTTCTGGTTTAAAGCTTAGAAATGGATGTTAAATGAAAAGTTTTAATGGAGGACAGAGTTGTTGAACAGCTGAAACTCCACTAGCTGAAAACAGCTGAACAATCCACCCAATGTTCATTCTGGGCGGAGTTTTATAGACATGAGCTGGCTGCGCTCAACAATGCAACGTTACAAAAAGTGAAATCAGGTGAGCTTTAGCATATTTTTACTGGAAAACCTGTGCATGCAATCCAGCTGATCAGTGGAAAAATAGGCTCTTTTACTCTGCGTTTAACATTTGAATATTCAGATTTGTCTTTTTTAAATGACAGAATCCTCAAGTATTTTCAGTTTCTACATGTTGCAGGTCAAACAGACGGCCTACATCTTTGCATCCATTCATACACATCTGCTCTCCCAGCAGTGCTCGTGGCTTTCACGCTGTCAAAGCTTCAAACCGTCATCATCACATTAGTGGCAGCTAAATTGGGCATGGTGGTGGAGGCTGACGTGTCAGTCGTTGAAGGAGAGTGGGAGTCTGGAAGCTGATCAGACAGCCTGGCACTGGTGGGTGGAGGAATTGCACCTCCAGCTACCTGAATGCTGAAGAAGATCAGGGCACAAATGGCTGATTACTCAATTTGTCTCCATCTGCCTGTCTGCTGTTTGTTCGTCCATCTTGTTGTTCTACAGATTCTTTTAAATATTTTGTGGCCTTTCTGTTTTTGAATTCTGTGTGATCACTTAGCTGTTGACATTGACACCTACCAGGTGGACAATGACACGCCTACCAGGTGGACAATGACACGCATACTTCCTGGACAATGACAGGCCTTCCTCCTACCTCCTGGTAATGTTCTTGTTCAGGGCTTTTACTGACAGGGATTGGGATCTTTGTCTTCCTCCTGTCCCTTGAGGAGGAACTACTGTTTCTCTTGCTGGTCTTATGGTGCAGCTGAACTCATTCTGAAGTGATCGTTGTTCATCGTCATCGTTCATCATTATTTGCTTCTTGAAAAGGACATAATGAGGGGAAAAGATAGAAATGGCAGTCAAAACAGCTGAGCAGTCAACTGAGCAATCTGTTTTAAAACCTATATCAATCATTTGACTCAGAAGAATATAGTACTCTCAATTTAAATTTGAAAATGTGCAATTGAGGACATCTTGATCATTTCATATTAAATCCATTGCGATGTATCCAAGTTTTAGTGGAAGTGACTATAATATTAGGACTATTGCAGAATGGCTGATTATATTATTACGGTGATGTGTTATCATCAGGTCCCCTTCGATTACTTCCTGGAAATATAATTGAGAAACAATCAGTTGTGAATCAGATTCTTAATCATAGTTTCTGTGTTTAATTTTTATATACAGTGTAGCCTTACCGGTTCAGACCATAAAAGATACATTTGTATTAATACCATGTCAGTATCAACAGCATCATTGATGCCTTCCATGTATTTTCTGGGCCCTGTAAATGGACAGTAGTTAAACTTTATTTTTATTTTATTAAAATAGACAGAAAACAAAGTGAATAAAAAGGCAAGGAAATAGGAAGAGGTTTTTACACCATTTCTCTTTTGTTCTTTGGTTTTGGAATGTTGTCTCTTTGATATATTGTCCATTTCATTTGGACCCTGCATTCTGTCTGTGAAGGCCTCCTCTCGGCCAGAGGTAATCTGGGGCATTTCCGTGACTAGAGATAAAGCTGACGACAGGACCACAGGTCATGTCTGCAGAAACTCCTCTCTGGACTTTGTAGATGATTCAGTAAAATATACAGCTGACTAGCACATGTGCTAGGAATCACTAAGGTTATAACAAACACATGCTCAGCTAGATGAAATAATGAGGCTGAGGGGCAATTACTGGAATTGCAGGGGCAAGTTTGGGCATATTCATCCCTGCATGGTGTAAGCTTGCTAACATCGCATGCTAATTGGCTTCTGTACCTGGGCATAGAGAGACCAGCGCAGCTTTAGGAAGAAGATTAAGAGAGTCCCTGAAGAATAACCTTTGCATCGATTCCTTAATGAAAAGGTTAAATGGGTGCCAACAGGCAAAATTAATGATGCGTGTGTTGTGATTTTTTTTTAACCACTTGAGACACTTCTCAGCTCGTGTGGTTTCTGCTCTCACTTTTATCAGTCACATGGCACAGATACACAGGGCAGCAATAAATCCCTGGCTAATTTGATGAAATTGCCACAATGTCTTTGTTGGTGATAACTAATAGAAAGCCACCCTTATGTGCTGGACATCCCCTTTTTGCTCCATTCTAGGTTGTTGTCAGAAAAGCTTCCAAACACTTTTGTTCTTATGCACTTTCAGGTTATTTATCCACGAAATGAAAGCATACTTTGCACAGGAAATGTGAAAGCTAGTAGTTTAAGGTTACCCAACACCCTAATGCCATGTTGCGATAGGAACCTCTTAATAAGAGTCTGAGAATGGAAACATTTACGCTACTGCGTGGGTGGATAGCATGCTGTGACCTACAGGCATACCATGGTGTGGACTTGAACATGGAAATGCTTCATGCACACAGTAAATCTTTTCAATCTCCCTGTGCATTTTCCTTGAAACAACTTGAAAACCTAATGCAACTGGTGGGCTGTTACATTTGTTGACTCCACCCCCTTCCACAGGTTGACCAAGTGGGTGTTAGGGTTCACTCACACTTGGCAACCATGCCCTAACCCTTTCCCCTAAAGTCCAGTGGTACAATGGATGAAAGAGGGATTTGAGCTCTCACATGTGTTGGTCACACATGTGTGCAAACAGTTACATATGCAACGCATGGAGCACGGTTATTAGGTTAGAACCACATGAATTGCTGTTGGGCTTAGTCAATAAACCTGGAGGATCTTACGTTCTGAAAAGTGTGTTACGGTTCTGAAAGAGGGCACAAATGCGGGCACAGGGTAACGAGGGAACAACATACGTTTGTTCTCAAAAGTCCAAACACAACGTGCTCCGGTAGAGGAGGGAAAACGGGTTCTAAAGTCCAACACAAAATCATCCTAGAACGGGGGAAAAAACAACCAAAAAGACAATGCGTCACCGCAACCGGAATGTCCGGGGACGGACAAGTGGGACGATTGTCCAAACACGAGGGTGGTCGACGAACGACGAGCGGGGGATCTGGGCATACAGGAGTCAGTCGGGATTACTGGGAGACAGGCCGAGTCGGAGAGTCGAGGGTAGGCGGGAGACAGGATCTGAAACCGGAGGCAGAAGAGAGAACAACCCGACCGCTTCCGCTGTCGGCCACGGGCCTCAAGAAGGACCCGTTATGACGAGATGCAGCGCAGGTGTGCATGCTCCCGCAGCTCCCAGGGCAGGTCGGTGCCCCCTATGGGGAAGGAGGTGCACCAGACCCTAACAAAAGTTAACAAAAATTAAAAATAGTTGTTAATATTTCCATGTTTTCTCAATCAATCAATCAATCAATCTTTATTTATATAGCATCTTATACAATCAAAATTGTTTCAAGATGCTTTCCAGAATCCCAGGGCCTAACCCCAGACAAGCCAATGTGGCAAGGATAAACTCCCCTTTAACAGCAAGAAACCTTGAGCAGGACCAGGCTCATGTAGGGGGACCCTCCTGATGATGGACAGATGGGTAGAGAGAGGAGAGGAGAGGAGAGGAGAGGAGAGGAGAGGAGAGGAGAGGAGAGGAGAAGGAGAAGGAGAAAGAGAGGAGAAGAAGAAGAAGGAGACGAGAAGAGAGGCACAGAACACAGAAACACACACAAAAATACAAAAATACACTATACAACAAGTCAGCGGGCCAGATGTCATCATGCAGCTCCTAAGGCGATGATACCTGTATTTCAATAAGATATCCTATATTTACTAAGTTTGTATTTGCAGTCTGTTATGTGCTCCTGAAACAACCAAGTGGTAAATTAGGGGGCAGAATAGAAATGTTTGAGGTTAAATTATTGAAGATATCCTCGATACAGTGGTGTCTCACATTGTCCCACACAAATGTAGTCTTTGTCCCACATCTGATGAATAGGGATCCCTAACCCTAACCCTTTAGGGACGGGGGGGGGTACATCTGGTCAACATGGTTTTATCAAGAATTCTAATCTGAGGCAAATTCTGATGTTTAATGCAACCTTTGGTGGAAGCATTAGTTTATTGAGTGTGATGCACTCTGTGATCTTGTTCTTCATGCAGACACTAATCTGTTTGGAAAAGACGAAAAGGCATTCAGCATGTGCTCGCCACACATCAAAGACCTATGAGCATGACACTCAAAAATCGGTAGTGGGTGAGTGTTCTCTTTTCAGTTGCTTCCTTCCCTCCAGCTTAATGTATCATTGTTGGATGGAGTGGGTGATGTGCAGACCAAACAATCTTCTCCTGCTTCCTGGGCCAAGAAAACCAGTCATTTTCTGTCAGGACTGCCCCCCAACCCCCCCTCCACTACATACACTTTCCATAAATAAAAAATCTGTTTTTTTGCTCCTTCTCTACATGAAACATTCTTCTCTTATGTCAATGTGAAAACTGAATTTTACAGCAAGCAAACTATGATCCTGAGGGACCAAGCGATGGAGAAGCAGGTGGACATCTATTTTTTTTCATTTTGATTGCTGAAAAAAATAAACCAAATATGTTTTTTTTAAAATCTTGGTTTTGATTTGAAAAAGAATGAAGAAATGCTGAATGGACCTCACTGGTCCACAAGTTCTCAGATTCACAGCATGCAGCTGAAAGACCTCTGAGCCCTGCCTGCCACCCTGATGACATCATGATTTCATAGCTTCATCTGTGGTACCTTCTTCCTGCAGAGTCATCCACAACAACAAGTTATCCTCCTGTCAAGATCACTGACAAAGGTTCACACTCTACATCTGCCAATAAATGCGTCAATGTCACGTTTCACCAGATGATCGACAGTTTCGTCTTCTTCGTTCTTTCATCGAGAAAGGGCATCACAAGAACACCTGAGCTGATGGGGACAGTTGACTTACAGAAATCATGATTTGGTATCACTGAGTGTCACAGTTACCATCAGCATCTCCTGTTTTTATTCCCAGGAGCTCCACCTGCATCAGCTCAGCATCCCAGTCCAGATTCCTGATCATCTCCCAGTAGACTCCATCATTCATTCATGTATTCATGTCCAGAAGCACAGGGGTTTATTGAAATGCACATCACACACACACACACACGCACACTTTCATATACACTCTCTCTCTCACACACATACACTCTCTCTCTCACACACACACACACACATACACACACACACACACACACACGCCAGTCAAGTAATGTTTGGTGTGGTTTTCAGCCACGGGGAATTCTGACACGTAATTAGGCGACCTGATCAAATAAGACAGGCAGGAATTCCAAAGAACTTTCCTTCTGTGATTGTGCAGCTGATCCGTGTGGTTACGACTTCACTTCTCAACAGTGACGCTCTGTGTATGAACCAGTGGGAATATGAGCGGTTGGGTAAAAATGGTTAAATTCATGCAAAATGAAGAAGGAGGAGACCGTAGGGTGGTTCAGGGGACTTCCTGAACGGTTCTTTCTTGGCTCCTTCAGCCCAGCGCTGCTGACAGGTTAAACTGAGATCTGCTCGTGTGCTCTCAGAGCGTAGCAGGAGAGCCCAACAGAAACTCTGGGGTGTGTAGACGCATGTTCAGAACCACCAAAGTGAATGAACATGTTGAGCCTTTCATCCGGGCCACCTTTCTCTGCAGGCATCATAAATCCTTGAGGATAAAGGTGACACGCAGGCGTTTGGGCAGCAGTGTCAATCAGTGACACTCGTCTGTTAACTTTGTTCTCTTTTTATTCAGTGGCCTTCAGTTGTGTAAAGATTTCTGAAACTAATTGGATGAGCGGTTTGGTGGGAGGTATCTCACCCCACTGAGCAGAGACAAAGGTGGAAGAAAGGCTCGGTGGCAGCACTGCGTGAAAACTGACACTTGAATTAGAGCCTGAAGAATGGAGGGCAGACCAAGAGCACAGAGGCTGATCGCTGTGAGGTCTTCCAGGAGGTCCTGGCTGCAGCTCGCCTGCTGAGGTGCAGTTTGGAGCCGCTCCTGCGGCGTTGACGGGACATTCCTGCATGTTATTATCCTACTGTCATGTGACTCTTCTGATAGCAGCAGGCCAACATACACTAACTATAGGATGATCTTTAGGGATTTAAGATGTCACTTTCAAGGAATGTTTTCACTTCCACTTGTTTAATTTTAAATAAATACATGTGTGTATGTGTATTATATTCAACATAAAGAAATATGAGTACATTTCTTGATAATTAGTAATAAATGTTCATAAATGGAAATTAAAGTTAGCCAATATTACTGTAGTCCAGACATGGTTTAAGGTTGAGGTTAGGACTGGGTTTAGGGTCAGAGGTTTGAGGTCCAGGTCTAGAATGGTCCAGCCCCCCCCCCCCGACCGCTCAGCTGTCAGTAGGCTTACGAGTGTGTAGACAGTGAGCCAAACTACACCTTCCGCACATCCGCTTATATTTAGCTGAGCTTGGAGCTGACAAGCTTATCATCGCAGGGGAAATACTTTTTTTTTTTTTTTTTTTTTTATGAGTAAAATGTGAATTTGCTCTTTTAAGGCTTCATTTTGTTTCTTGGCACAACTTTATTTACATGAAGTCTCAATCACTTTGCAGTGCAAATATATGTTATATGATTGTACATACAGTATGTTACATACATAACGTGTATATGTTCTTGTCACGTGCTGATGCATACAGAAGCTAAGGGAGGATGATCACTGATGTACCCCTGCTGTTCACCTTGTGCCATCAGTCTGAAGGCCCCTCCTCTCTGAGCCGTGAGTCACTTTCTTTCATATCTGATGAAGAGAGATGAGCTCCTTCATCGCTCTGCAGGGGGGGGTTCACATGCTGAGGGTGTTCTTATTGTGTTGTGTTGGTGAAAGGAGTAGAATCAATAGGATTTCTTAATACAGAAACCATCCCCCACCCTGCCTTTTACCTCCCAAAGAGAGCTGCATTTCCTCTGATGTCTACTTCAACCTAAGCCCTCTGATTGGCTCAGTGAATATCAATGTTTCCAATACATCAAAGACAAATATGAAACTTTTCATTACTAATTCTATGTTATTGTTAAATGTTATTGATGCATCAATTATTAATATCAAACTATAAATGTTGGTGTTGTTAACTTCCAATTACACACTATGGAAGGATGGGAGGGTGACAAGCAGGATTTGAAGGATAATAAATGAAGTGAAGCTGTTGAGAGGAGCTGGAGATGATCTGACAGCTGAGTTCTGTCCTAGTGAGGGTGAGAGCAGCGATGTATGAGATAAACCATGGAAGAAGCTGCTCGCAGTAATCAAGTTGGGATGTGACCAGTGTGTTAACCACAGCTGTTACTGGTCAAGCCCCTGCTTATATGTGTCTGAGTTGCTAGACTTCTACGATCGTGCCTGTTTCCTTAGTTACTCACTCTCGTTTTTAAATCAAGAATGGAGCCTTTCAGTCAGTGGCCCCCAGACTGCGCATACTTTATTACAACAGAATCTTTTAATAAGAATCTAAAGTTAAAAGCTAAATAGGCTGTAGGGGCGTCACGCACAAACAAACACACACACGTAACCCCAGTTGTCATTGTTGTATTATCTTAGCTGTCATCTATCAATATGAAACTTTCCTTAAAGGAGACATATTTTGCAAAACTCCCTTTCCCTCCCGGTCTTTAGTCTGTATTTTTGTGCATCCAGAGCAGCTTTTCACCCCGTCACTGTCAACAACTAATTCAATGTTCAGTAAATTGCTGTGGTCTCTAAATGTGTCTCTTAATGCTCCAAATTGTACTTCCACCCTACTATAACATAACAGTTGAATAAGCCCGCCCTCACACTTTAACAGTCCACATATTTGGTTCTGTTATTCGTTATTTAGAATTATCTTCAACACTAACTCTTATCTGGAGTTAGCAAGCTAATTACATTCTGAAAAGTGAACGTTTGTTCTGATAAATCAGAGAAATCACCTGTGATGTTTCATGACCTTTCCACTTCATGTTTTTGAAGAGGAGCACACACGTGAACACAGGAAGATCCCAGCAGGCTTAGGAGACACTTCAGTGATGAGATTAAAGAGAATTGTAATCTTATCCAAGACCTTTGATCTTTCTCTGAATATGTATGAATGTAGCGAAGGAGAGTGAGAGATAAGAGTAATGTAGAGCCCTGAGCTACATTAGCTTTAATCGGGAATGCTTTGATGAGACTAAAATGTTGGCATTCTTATAAGATTTTCTTTAAATGTTGATGGTTAATGAAATTAAACTGATGGGTATGAACTCACTCCCTGTGATGATAACTAAGTCAGTGCTGTTTTGCAGTTTGTGGGGGTGATTGATCACAGGAACCGTTGGTTTAGAGAATCAGGGGGAGTCTCGAGTCACTTTGGACGTGGATTCTGGTTCCCCACTGCAGATTCCACACCAGGATGTTTAAAAGATCATCGTGAGCTTCTCCAACAAAAAAAAAAAAAAAACGCTCAGCATTCATCTGTAACAAAAACTCATGTGGCAGTATCATTCCTGTAGAAAAGCATCCTCTGTCCCATCTCACTCTTTACCAGTCAACCCAGTTTAACGGTGGGTCTCTGTAACTGGCAGCCCAGCATTCTCCCACATTCCCAGTACTCTGGAAGCAGCGTCTCCCATCACACTGGATAACATTCATAGAAGGTGTCAAAGAGGCTGTGATGAGAAACTCCCCAGTACTCTCCACAAATTGTGTCTTCTTTGTCTTCACTTCAACATCTTTCACATAGTTTATACAGCGAAAGTGAAAGAAGACCTGTGGAATTTCTTGAAACATTCACATGACTTCAGTCGAAAGCAGTCAGCTGAGGTGGCTCGGGCATCTGGCTAGGATGCCTTCCTTTAGAGGTGTTCCAGACACGTCCCACCGGGAGGAGACCTCGTGGCTGATCCAGGACGAGGTTGAGGGATTAGTTCTCCCGCCTGGCCTGAGAACACCTGGGGACCTCACCGGAGGAGCTACTGAAAGTGGCTGGGCTGAAGCAGAGAAAGCAGCTAAAGAGGAGGAAGACCATGGTCCAGTGTGAAGAATGATGAAGGATAGAGTTTGTCATCAGTTTGTCAGTCTCGTATATTCAGCTCCTTTTACACTCAGATTCTTAAAGAGAATAAATGCATACATGTGCTTGATGCTTGGTCACACAGTGCAGTAAGGTAATCACATACTCTATATTTTCTCTGGATCTTGCACTTTCCCATAGTGCTCTGGGCCACGGGGTGTGTCCTCTATAATTTACAGCTCACTGGATGGAAAGACAAAGAATGAGAAGAAGGAAAATGACATTTCCAAGCTGGTCTAATAACATTCACTCCAACATGCTGAGATAGTTCAAATGTTGGGTTTGATGTGATCTCAGCCTCAGGAGCTGCTAACACACTTCCCAATCTATCCAGCCAATCTACCAGGACTACCAGTTCAGGGTCAAGAGGAGGGCTGGGAACATCTTGTGAATCAGTATCTGCGACATCACTGATACATGACACCATTCTGACTCTCTGTTCAGCTCTTCAATCTGTCATCCATATTCCCAGTTTCATATTCCCATATTTCAGTATAATCCATAATTTGACGGTTTATATTTTGATCCTTTTCAGCACACTGTTAAGGTAGAAAAACAATCTTTATCAATCTTTATTTATATAGCGTCTTATACAATCAAAATTGTTTCAAGGCCTTTCCAGAATCCCAGGGCCTAACCCCAGACAAGCAACAGTGGCAAGGAAAAACTCCCCTTTAACAGGAAGAAACCTTGAGCAGCACCAGGCTCATGTAGAGGTACCTTCCTGCTGTTGGCCGGCTGGGTAGAGAGAGAGGAGAGAAGAGGAGAGGAAGAAGAGGGAAACGAGAGAAGAGGAGAGGCACAGAACACAGAAACATACACAAAGATACAAAAATACAATATACAACAGGTCAGCGGGCCAGATGTTGTCATGCAGCTCCGAAGGCGGCGATACCTGTAAATAAATAAATCGAGGGGGGGGGGCAGAAAAACTACACAGGAATATGCATAACTAGTCTGCTTGATGAGGAGGATGAAAGGAGAGGAGAGGAGAGGAGAGGAGAGGAGAGGAGAGGAAACCATGACCAGTGTGGTGACAGAGGCCTGTCAGGTGATCATGTTTCTGGACCCTCTGCCTCGGCCTATAGCAGCATAACTAGTATCTTAACCTAGTGATCCTATAGCAGCATAACTAGTATCTTAACCTAGTGATCCTATAGCAGCATAACTAGTATCTTAACCTAGTGATCCTATAGCAGCATAACTAGTATCTTAACCTAGTGATTAGAGACCCCCTAAGTATGATCATTAGTCTGTCTATGATAGTAACTGAACTACAAGGTTAGTAACAATAAGCTTTTTCAAAGAGGTAGGTTTTAAGTCTGGTCTTGAAAGTAGAGGTGGAGTCAGCCTCCCGTACCTGGACAGGGAGCTGGTTCCATAGCAGGGGGGCCTGGTAGCTAAATGCTCGGCCCCCCAGTCTACTCCCAAAGACTCTGGGAACCACAAGTAGACCATCGTTCTGAGAGCGGAGCGGTCTATTGGGCTGATAAGGTATCACTAGCTCCTCCAGGTAGGATGGAGCTAGGCCTCTGAGGACCTTGTAGGTCAAGAGGAGGGTTTTAAAAATGATTCTGAATTTAACGGGCAGCCAATGAAGAGACGCCAGTACAGGAGTTATGTGATCTCTTTTGTCAATACCTGTCAGAACTCTGGCTGCAGCATTCTGGATAAGCTGAAGACTTCTTAAAGAGTTGTTTGGGCACCCTGATAGTAAAGAATTACAATAGTCCAGCCTGGAAGTAACAAAAGCATGAATTAACTTTTCAGCATCATGCTGCAACACTTCCTGATCTTTGTGACGTTCCTCAGATGAAAAAAGGCACTTCTACACACCAATTTGATGTGTCAGTTAAAGGAGAGATTCTGATCAAAAGTTACTCCTAGATTTCTTACAGACAGGCTAGATTCTAAGGAGATACCATCTAGAGTGATAATGCGATCTAACCTATCCCTGAGAGGTTCAGGACCAAACACCATCAATCAATCAATCAATCTTTATTTCTATAGCGTCTTATACAATCAAAATTGTTTCAAGGCGCTTTACAGAATCCCAGGGCCTAACCCCAGACAAGCAACAGTGGCAAGGAAACACTCCCCTTTAACAGGAAGAAACCTTGAGCAGGACCAGGCTCATGTAGGGGGACCTTCCTGCTGATGGCCGGCTGGGTAGAGAGAGAGAGAGGAGAGGAGAGGAAGAAGAGAGAGAGAGAGGAGAGGAGAGGAAGAAGAGGGAGAGGAGAGGAGAGGCACAGAACACAGAAACACACACAGAGATACAAAAATACAATATACAACAGGTCGGCGGGCCAGATGTTGTCATGCAGCTCCGACGGCGGCGATACCTGTAAATAAATAGAGGGGGGGGGCAGAAAAACTACACAGGAATCTGCATAACTAGTCTGCTTAATGAGGAGGAGGAAAGGAGAGGAGAGGAAACCATCACCAGTGTGGTGGCAGAGGCCTGTCAGGTGATCCTGTTTCTGGACCCCGGCAGCCTTGGCCTATAGCAGCATAACTAGTATCTTAACCTGACGATTAGACGACCCCCTAAGTAAGATCATTAGTCTATCTATGATAGTAACTGGAACTACAGAATTAATAACAATAAGCTTTTTCAAAGAGGTAGGTTTTAAGTCTGGTCTTGAAAGTAGAGGTGGAGTCAGCCTCCCGTACCTGGACAGGGAGCTGGTTCCATAGCAGGGGGGCCTGGTAGCTAAATGCTCGGCCCCCCAGTCTACTCCCAAAGACTCTGGGAACCACAAGTAGACCAGCGTTCTGAGAGCGGAGCGGTCTATTTGTCACGACGATGTCTGGCGTGGACTCGGAATGGTGGACCCAAACGCAGACGCAGGGTAGCGGGTGGAGAACAGAAGTTTAATTTAACAAAAACGTTGAACACAAAGCGCTCCACTACGGGAGGAAACAAGGGCTCTCGGGCCAACACAACACACCCACACGGGAAACAGTGCAAACAAACAGAACTACCTCCCCATGAACCGGGATGTCCGGGCAACGGACAAGCGGGGGATCCGGGTAGACGGGCACGGGGTTCAGGACGGGAATCCAACGGGGAACAGGTGTCCAACAGAACAACAGGCCGACATACAACGGTGTCCAAAAGTCCAACAGACCACGGGGTACGCTCCGACAGCTTCCACTGTCGGACCCAGGCCTTAAGAAGGGGAGGTAATTTGCGGGATGCAGCACAGGTGCGCGACCTCCTGCTGGCCCCATGTCAGGGTTTGGCGCCCCCTATGGGAGAGGAGGTGCCCAGACCCTGACACTATTGGGCTGATAAGGTATCACTAGCTCCTCCAGGTAGGATGGAGCTAGGCCTCTGAGGACCTTGTAGGTCAAGAGGAGGGTTTTAAAAATGATTCTGAATTTAACGGGCAGCCAATGAAGAGACGCCAGTACAGGAGTTATGTGATCTCTTTTGTCAATACCTGTCAGAACTCTGGCTGCAGCGTTCTGGATAAGCTGAAGACTTCTTAAAGAGTTGTTTGGGCACCCTAATAGTAGAGAATTACAATAATCCAGCCTGGAAGTAACAAAAGCATGAATTAACTTTTCAGCATCATGCTGCAATAATATCTTCCTGATCTTTCTGATGTTCCTCAGGTGAACAAAGGCACTTCTACAGACAAATTTTATGTGTGAGTTAAAGGAGAGGTTCTGATCAATAGTTACTCCTAGATTCCTCACAGACAGACTAGTTTCAAAGGAGATACCATCTAGAGTGATAATGTGATCTAACCTATCCCTGAGAGGTTTAGGACCAAACACCATGACTTCAGTTTTTCCTGGGTTGAGGAGAAGGAAATTTGAAGACATCCAGGACTTTATGTCCTTAAGACAGGTCTGGAGCTTCACTAACTTCTCTGTCTCTTCTGGTTTCATGGATAAATAAAGCTGGGTGTCATCAGCATAACAATAAAAAATTATCCCATGCTGCCGAATAATGTTTCCTAAGGGAAGCATGTACAGAGTGAAGAGGATTGGTCCAAGTACAGAACCTTGAGGGACTCCGTGGCTAACCCTACTGTATGAAGAGGGAACGCCATGGACAAGAGCAAACTGGTATCTATCGGATAAATATGATCTAAACCAGTCTAGTGCTGTCCCTTTAATCCCAACCAAGTGTTCCAGTCTCTGTAACAGGATGCTGTGATCTACTGTATCAAAAGCAGCACTGAGGTCCAGCAGAACCAGCATAGAGACCAGTCCATGATCCGAAGCTATAAGAAGATCATTGGTAACTTTAAGAAGTGCTGTTTCTGTGCTGTGGTGAGCTCTAAAGCCTGACTGAAACATCTCAAACAGACTGTTCCTCTGCAGGTGCTCCAGTAACTGAGTCACCACCACCTTCTCAAGAATTTTAGAAATAAACGGAAGGTTGGATATCGGCCTATAATTTGCTAACACGTCAGGATCCAGTGATGGTTTTTAAGCAACGGCTTAATCACTGCCACCTTGTAGGACCGGGGTACATAACCTGTCACTAAGGAACCATTGATCTGGTCCAGGATAGGACCAAGTTAAAGTCAGGCTTGATTCTGTTGAGTTCATCTTTTCTCATTTTTGTCTTTGTTTTCATGGCTACTTGATATTGATGCTTACTAAAAAAGATAAGATGTGTTTTTGTCCTGCAGGTTTTCATCACCTCAAGCTCATCATCTGTTGGAGGCATAGTTTGGTTGCACTTGTTGCTTGGCGACAGATGATCAGTGGAATGTGTTACACTACTGCAAATGTATTGCCGATCAGCTGTGTCTTCAACTAGTACTGAGCTAGTGCTGTATCCTCTTTGGTCTGATCACCTCACCATTTTAAGTTGATGTGAGTTTACAAGTGTCAGAACGGCAGACAGAGGATACGGTTTTGAGTCATATGAATTGATGTTTAGACTTCTCTGTAAAATATCATAAAAAACTTCTTACCTGTGGTCACAGCTTCACCAACCATCCCACTAATAGTAGCTTAGGTTTGCACCGACAGTAACATGGACATGTTTCTCTGGGCAGATGTCAACATTGTACCCAACAAGATATTTATTATTCTAGTTCTGATTGATGACTTCTGCACCACCAAATGAAGGGTACAGCTCATGGGGAGAGGGCGAACAAGTGTTGGAGCTCTCGCTGTAGTCCCACACGTGTCCTTCAGCCTCCAGGTCGCCTCCCATAATTTAATTACCCTGCAGTGTGTGCGCTGCATTAGAGAAGCAGCAGGGATCATGTGGAAAAGCCTTCAGAGCAGGTGAGAGCTGTGCAGAGGTAGAAAAACTGATCCAGCCTGTCTTCCTCCACTCCCTCCCCCAAGTCCTCTACTCCTTGGCTGCACTGTGGTTGTGGTGTCTGCCTCAAGGCTGCTGATTGTGTGGGGAACTCCTTTGAGAGCTTTCCCTTGTTATTATCCTTAAACAAGCAATTACAGCTGACTCTCCCCAGTGCAGCAGAATAGTAAGGACACGCCCAGAGAAATGCTTCCTCAGACAAATGAGGAACCAACCACGTTCTCCACCAGAAGTAGCTCCATAGTTAGTACCAAAGTCAGAAAGGCTAAGTTTAAATAGCTATAAATAAGTGGTCATTTGAGCTTGCTGTGTTTGACATATGATGGAACTCCAACATCTCCAACAGAGGTTATTTGTGTGTCCGTCCTCTTCTTCTCCTCTGTGATGGTGGTCATTGTTAAGACTCACTGCTAAATTTATCACCTTTGAGACCCTTTGACCACACAAAGGGATTAATCGTGTTCATGTTCTGGATGCATTATTCTCTAATGATTTTAATATTTGATAGTCTGATTTTATTTTTGTGCTGTGTTGGCTTCTCCTCAGTGCCTACCCATTAAATCCAGACTAGATTTTAAAATCCTTCTGACTTACTGTAGAAGTTCCTTAAAGGTCGACACCGATTGTTGGCGATGTTTGTCAAAAATTAGATCTGGTAGGGTTAGGGTTAGGGTTAGGTCTGGCATGACCTTTAACGTCTGATGTCCATTTTCCATGCCAGGGAGTGTCCCACTGATTTGCTTTTCCATTAGCTGGTTTCACACTAAGATAGACCTCCAGAGTGGGCCTGAAGCTCCACCCAACAACAAATGGCCTTAATCAAGCTCGACACCCCCGAGTAGTGCTAAAACATGTTTACAAAGATTTTAAACAATATTAATTGCCTTACAAAATATGTGGCAACCATTTTGCAAACAGAAACCTTTCAGATTTCTCACCCAAAACACCAGCAACAACCACTAGCAGACCTGCATCAACATCTACAACACTCCCTCATGTGGGCGGCCCCTTTGCGTTGGAAAAGTGTTTCCTTTAATCACACCAGGCTCACGTGCCATAGCTCGCTGAGCCACACCGGACCAGGCGCGAGTGGAAAAGCAGCCTTAATGTCTTGAAATGCATTTTGAAATTTGAGTACAGAACAACCAAGGACAGACGTCTACATTAATTCAGGTCTCGTTGATCATATCTGCTTCTCTGATCTGATTTGGTGTGTGGCTGTTCCACTATTTTTATTAGAAGAAAGACCTGTTGATACACACACCATGTCACGTACAGAGAAGTAAACATGTATTTTTCTTCATCATCTTATTTTCAAGCAGATTGTCAGTTGAAGACCTCATCCATCAGTAAGCAGTAGCATGATGGAGATACAGCTCAAGGAGATGAAAAGGAGGAAATTCTGAGGAGGATCACAATCAGAGAGAATCTGTGTATTTCCAGAGGATCTGTGCTATATGGCCTAAGATAAGATTGAAAATCTACCTAAGATCTAAGATAAGTTCATAGATGGAATAAACCAGCACTGTTCCCACTCATGTCTGGCGTTCCCCAGGGTTCAGTACTCGGTCCCCTACCTCCTTCCTCTGCATTGCTATGTGTATGACACCCACCTCTACCTGTGCACAGGTACATTATGCACTCAGATTCTGTCACCTTTTTCAAATCACAACTCAAAGCACACCTATCAATGTGGCATTCTCTGTTTAATCTGTTCATTTTTTTTGCCTGTCTGGCTTTGTTTTTTATCTTTAAACTTACTATTTGACGAGCTGTGCTGTGATATCAGCACTGGTTCATGTGGTTAGTGAAAGTGAATTATTGAAATACTTCCTGTTTCCTCTACTTCCTGAAGAGGGCGCTCCCACTGGTGTGGTCATGGTTGGGGACCTTGTCTGCAGTTATATTGGGCTCCAGCCTCCCTGATATCTCTGTAGTAAAGTGTCAGCAGCAATATCTACAAACATGGTGTGATTGTTGGGTCTTCTTTACAACATATCAGTCTTTTGCAGATATACTGTTGTGATTGTCTGCATGTTTTCATTGCATATCCAAGCCTCTTTAGAACAAAAGAGCCAAAGAGTAGCCAAGACTGTGAAGTTGTTGCTGGTGGGGCAGACATAACATGCAGGCTTGTTTACATTTTTACTGCGTATGCAGGAAGTTCTAGTGTCAGGGGGCCAATCACATGTCTATTCATGGAGAGGAGGCGACAGAGTGGTTCACCCTGCAGGAAAACTGAACAGGATATCCCAAATACAGCAAGCACGGCATGGTTATTCAGCTGCAACTAACAATAGCCTTCTCATTGAGGAATCTGATTCATGAAGGGAGAGTAGAGGATATTTTAAGATTTGTTCAGAGGTCCTGATGTTTGAATATGAGTACGGTATTTCTTCTTCATAGAACTATTGTTGGAAATGACATGGAATGGAACAACTTTGTAACTTTTCAGGTTATTCTACCTTGGTAAAGGTAAATCCACAGAATCACACAAGGTTGACATGGATGGAGGGATGGATCCTGTGTAATTCTATACTGTGATCTTACCAGACATTTTTTTCTGATTTAGGCTAAATGAACAAATGTGCTGGAAGTCCAGGAGGTTTGTGGATTTCAGGGATCTGACACTATGAATTATTTGCTTTGCAGGTTTTACTTTTTGTTCTGCCTCTCCTGCTCATCTTCTTGCCACGGTCCCTGAGAGAAATGCATCTGCATAAGAAAAGCGCTCATCTTTGTCAGGACCTGCATGTGTGGAAAAAGTCTTACTGCAGCTGCAGACGAGTCCTCTTCCCGCATGTGATGGCCTCCATCTTCAGATCGTGAAGAGCAGTTCAGAAACAAGTTTAACTCCTCCTCCGGTTCACTGCTGATGTCTGGCTCACTGCCAGTGTTTCCATCCTTCCCCCTCCCCCATTTCCTTCTCACATCACAGACTCTTTGCCTGAAGGTTGGAAATCCTCCATAAAGCATCGGCGAGGGAATAGTAACTTGTGACTGAGAGGAGCTGGAGCCTAAACAACCTCAAGGTCTGAGGAACCATTAATGCCAGGAGAACTGTACCCACCACCACTACCACTGTCCCATCTCTGAGGTTTTCTGTCATCTGTATATTTTTATCATATTTGACCTTTGGAATTGAATTAGCCCTTGTTTATTTTTTGCTTCTTGTCCTGGTCATATTAATCAAGACTCTCCTTTTACTTTTGTCACAGCTGAGGGATGGATTCTGAAAAGTCTAAAATCCTTTTTTCTGGTATTAAAGCTAGATCCATGATGTGGGCATGTCCCTGGCCTGGCCTTTGTTCCGAGCCTTATTTGGCTTGTTTTTGGTCCAGTCCATATCATTAAATTAATCCTAACCCATTATTGGATGGAGCGCTGAAAACCAACAGAACACTGGCTGCAACCCCACCAACACTGGTCTTTTAAAAAAAAATTTACTCATTTGCCAGTAAACCCTCTCATTCCCTAAATACTTGTTCATGTCAGATTGCACCTTTTGGTCTTTAACAACCCAATACTGCAATTGTTGATACATGTTCTTCATCACTTTGAGCTTTTATATCCATCCATATACAGTGGGACCTCTACTAACGAAATTAATTGGTTCCGGAAGTTGTTTCGTAACCTGAAAATTACGTAAGTAGAGATGTGTTTTCCATGTAAATGCCCAAATCCGTTCCAAGCTCCCAAAAATTCAGACATATTTTTTTTATAAATCATAAAAATGCATCAAAACATGTAACAAATACATGTTACTATAATATTACCGCATAATACATTTAGGAATTCAATGCAAGGCTTCTCCAGGAACAAAATGAACTTTATTACAGGCTAATCTTACAATAGCTGTCATTACTAGCAAGGAACGTTAACACTTGTGTTAACACCGCCATCTCATTAATACCGTGACGATCTCCGATGTATTACGGCCATATTCCTTGGCCAGATCAACCAAACGCATTCCTTTTTTTTATGCTTTTCTATTATTTCTTGCTTCGTTTGTATGGACAAAAAAAACTATCTTCTTCTTCTTTTCTTCTTCTTCACTTCTCTCTATCACTTTCCTGGGGTCCATAGCGAATAAAAGTTAAATGAAGACAACGCTGGGATACACACACCTGTACATATTGATGTCCCTCCTAGCCAATGGGATGACAGGACGTTGATAGGCGATAGCCAATGGCAGAGCAGCTACAAGCATGTTTACGTTCTCTAAACTCCGCAAGCTGCGAGTAGCAGCAGTAGCGTATTTTTGCCTTTCGTATCCTGAAATTTCTTTCGTAACAAAAGGAAATATTTTCCCGTTGAGACGTGTCGTAACTTGATAATTCCGCATGTGGAGACGTTCGTAAGTAGATGTCCCACTGCACTTGCAAACATGCATGTCCCCGCTTCACTTCTATGTGTCACCTAAGCAGAAATGGCTGTATAAATGTGCACATGCCAACCATGCATGATTATCAGCTCCTTTGTTTTGGTAGTGGTAGTCCACAAAAAGAAGCCACACATGACTCCCGTGTTGCTCTGGATGGCTGAGGGTTATGTGTTTTTGGTGCAATGGGATGCTCCTAATCCCCAACCTAACCTAACCCCAACCTTACCCAACCCTAGCCTAACCCTAAACTAATTCTCACCTAACCCCAAGCTAACCTAACCCCATCCTAACCTAACCCTAACCCAAAAGTCTGAGATACTGGGTAAGACCCTTGATGTCTGATAAGAACCTGTGTGACATCAAAACTGCATCAAGCTTCAAATTTTAACTTCCTGAAACGGTGGAGGATTTGGAGGTGTGGCTTATGTTACAGCAGCAGTGTCAACACTACTCTCCAGTCATATACACATGCATACATGCAGTGGTTGAACTTTCAGACTCTTCTGCGTGTGTTTCTGAACACAGCCTGAATGGCCTGAGGGCACCTCAGTATCTGAATCAATATTTCAGCACACTGAGGCGTTGATCTACCTGGAATCCAGCCAACATTCACTTTCAGATGTAACCCCCCCACTCACATACAGACACACACATACACACACACACACATACCAGAGGAGCAGTAGTCAAGTGAAATCAGGCATATGAATAACCAAAGAGGAATGACCCCATAAGTTCAAATATTTGTTGAACAATTTCAGCGGTGCTAATCTTGTACTCTTGTACCCTAACTAAATAAAAATGAAAGCCCTAGCTTTGGCTCTGCCCCTCTTTTTACTCTAACCTTGTGAACAACCATAAGGTTGCAATAATCTTATGTTAACGAAACAAAACCAAGCAAGCTGTCATTAAACTACTGCAAAGAGACATAATGAGACACTGTCTGTTCATGTTCAGTAAACATAAAAATTTAACATTGGTACAATATTCTTCATGAAGTCCTAAGGATCATCAGTTGTGGTTATGGTCAGCTACAAGGTAAGAACATTGAACATGCATCCAAGGTCATCTTCAGAACAGGGCAGCTGAATGGTGAACATACGTATATTACTTAGTTTCCTAGTTCTTTCACCAGATCTACTTTGACCTCCCCATGGAAGCTCCTCCCTCATGGAGGCTTCTCCTCATGGAGATTCCTCTCCCATCGTTCAGATCTGGCCTATGGAACTACTTTGGTTGAAGTCTGAGGTTGATGGCAGCGGGCACGGACAACAGTATGTCACAATGATGAACAAGAAAGCAGCACAGAAGATGGCTGATTTGTCAGATTTATTTCATCTTTATTATTTTTACATGCTGTTTTTTTTGCTAAGTATGCCGCAGAAAAGGGGCCAGGTACTGCACTAGATGCATTTAATTTAAAAGTTGTACTTTTGAGTTGAAACAAATGTTGGTTATTTTAGTAAAGTACAAGTTTAAAAAAAAGGATGTAAATTTCACTCTTTTGTATAAAATAAATATCGAACTGTGACACTAAAGTGTTGAAGCAAACCGTTGCACTAGCTATAGGGTCATACCTAACTGTAAGTGAGTAAATAGCTTTGGTTCATCTGCATTCTTATTGACCTTTCCCTCACAGTGTGCCCCACCCTCTTCACATAATAACTGTGGCTGACATTTCTGTACCATTAACATTACCCACAATCCCCTCTGCCATACACAGATTTCGCTCTGCACAGACTAAATTCATCAGTTTAGTCGAGCTGATGCTGATGTGAGAAACATCTGACCAACATGGGCTGATGGGAGGGTTGCTATAACCCTGATTCTACATGCATAATGACATCTGTAGTCTGAAGGATCCCAGATGTTCCCCAGATTACTGATGATGATGTGATAATGTAGTGCCATTCATTAGACAACTTTCCTGCTTCCATATCAGGGGTCTTCAATAGTACATGTTGTTGTAGGTGGGGGGGCTTTGATGTATTTTTTAATAGACTCTACAAGTTGAGTTGCTTCTGTGGGATTCAATGCTGTTCTGATGCTTTTCTGTCTCACTACTGCTGCACTGACTTCAACATGTGGCATCTCCTGTGTGATTTCACACCCTGCTGATCTCCGTCATATGTAATTGAAAAATAAAGCTAGCGTCTCCGAAGCCGTTTGTGTCGATGCCAGGCTGCTGAGCGATGGAGGAGAGGTGGAGGAGACAGCGAGTCTGTTCCAACCGTCCTGCATCTCTTTGTGTCATCCTCCCCCACCCTCTCATCCCTTCTCCTTGTTTCTTTCCAGGTCTTACGCCTACGCCTGAGATGTCTCTTTTTGCGGTCTTCCCTGTGTGCAAACAAATAACAAACATGCCCCCCCCGTCACTGAGCTGAGTTTATGCATTCCCATCTATAGCTTACAACGTCTATCCAACCGCTGAAGACCAGGGGGCCGTGATCTGAGTGACACAACAAATGGAACCTCTGCTCTCTTCTTATTGTCCTTATGTCTTTTCTGACTGTTCGTTGTGTTGTTGGAATCTAATATAATCCAAAGTGACAGGCTGTCAATGTAGCGCTAATTAATATTGCGCTATTCTTGGACCTACGTTACAGTAGTTGTGTAGCGAATCTGACAATAGTCGGCTGAAGCATTGATGGCGAAGTTCGTGTCCATCAGTCACAAAGAGCACATCCTTACCCTACAGCCTCTTTGGGTGAGGTGGCACCAGGATGGAGGGAGCCTGGCCCCCTCTGCCACTATCTTCTGCTAGGCTGTCCTGTTTCTCCTCTACAAGGGAGGCTGATGATGATGTGATCTTCATTTGGGCTGCTGAATGAATGGCTGAACAGAGTCATGCCTGTTTGACCCTGACAGAGATGAACATCATAAACATTTATCTTTTTCTAAAGAAGAGATCTACATCATCTGTCTTCTCTTTCCTACAGATCATAGGTTCACATGCTTATTGGTTCACATGCTTATTGTACTCCCAGGATATTTTGTACTGCATCTAACTCAAGTTTAAGCTGTGCAAAGAGCTCGCTACTAGCACAAAGGCACATTGAGTTCAAAACAGTCAATGAAAGAGGCAAGCAATATGACACGTTCCTGGCAATACTCACAAAGGATTTGTGTCATTTGTGTTTAGTGGGTAAGAGTAAGCCCCCACACCTACTCATCCAATAACCACCCTTCTGGCTCCCCACAGGGATCTGTGCTAAGCTCCCTACTATAACACATCTATTCAGTCATACGTCAACTCTGGACAAGCAACAGTGGTTGGAAAAACTCCCCTTTAACAGGAGGAAACCTTGAGCAGGACCAGGCTCTTATGGAGAGACCCTCCTGCTAATGGCCAGATCACCTCTGGATCATCTCTGATCCAGATGTGTTAAAGCAGCCATTTGATTACTGCAGCGTTGTAAGACAGGGGTTCAAAACCTGTTGCTAAAGAGCAATTGACCTGGCTTTTTTTATTTCATTGATGTATATAGTTAAAGGAGTATAAGGGCTCAGTGGCGACCACGTCTGATTCTCCATCAACATATCTGACCATCTCTGAAATATCTTTAGAACTTTGGGAAGAGGCACTGTCTGGTATCCATCATTGTTCTATCAACTCATGTTACAGGTTAATTCAGTACAAGGTGTTACATCGGTTGCATTATTCTAAAACAAAGCTAAACCTAATTTTCCCATCTGTTTCTCCTGTATGTGACAAGTGTCAAACGGCCGAGGGCTCTTTGGCACATCTTTTCTGGTTTTGTCCTAAACTGTATGATTTCTGGACAGCTATTTTCAAATACTTGTCAACAGCTTACTCCACAGACATCCAGCCTAACCATGAGCTGGCCATTCTTGGATGCTCAACCGTGACATCTGGTCTTCCGAATGACACTCAAGTCGCACTGCATCTAGGGATGGTGGTGGCAAAGAAACTTATTCTTTTAATGTGGAAGTCGACCACTCCCCCCACCTGCTCAGCGAGATGCTTTCAGTTATTCAAATGGAAAGACTCCGCCTGCACAAACCCAATGATCAGAACAGATATGAGAGAACCTGGAGACCTTTTTTGGTCGAATGTCAGGTGTGATACCTGACTCAAACTTCACTGAAGTTATTTATATTTTTGTAAATTGTAGAATCCATACAGTCTGGTAGCCTTTTTTTTTTTCCTGCTTTCCCTCCGTTTACCTTTACCGTTGTCTTGCTTGTACAGTTATGTAAGTCTTGTAAAGTTACAAACTATAAATAAAACGTAAAAAAAAAAAAAACACATCTGACCATCCTCTAACAGCTGCTGGGATGGCCTGGTTCACCTTTTCTCTGATAGTCAGAACTTTATTAATGAAGAAGTTCAGAAAGTCTTCACTGTCAAGAGTAGAAGGAATACATGGATCAAAGCAGTGTGACTCCTGGCTAATCTGGCTACAATGCTGAAAAGAAACCCAGAGTTATTCTGGTTTTCCTCCATTAAACAAGAATAATAGGATTAGGATTGTAGATTAAACACTATAAAATGTGGGGGGTTTTAAAGATACATTACAGTATTCAATTCTTTCCCGCCGCTCATTAAAACAGATTTCAAATGCACCAAATGAATTAAACATGACTTGGTAATTGATGGATGATGGTGAAGCAGCAGGAGGTGCAGATGCTGAATGAGAGACTCCAGAGACTAATGAGCTGACTGCAAGGCCTTCTCATGTAACTGCTGGAATTGGGTCAGTCAGTGGTGCTGTTTGGTTCTGCTGTTGGCTCAGAGACCTCCTGGCCCACATCACAGCACTCTGAACATTCTTTGCCAGAACGTGTATTCTGATGTTTCTTTGACAGACACAAACGCAGACTGGAGAAGACCCAGCTCATCAGAACCTCTCAGAATCATTGTCATCTTGAATGAAAATTATGTGCAACCCAGTCTCATTTGTCCAAAACTGTAAAAGCGTAGAGGCTTTACAACAACGGCCCTTCAATGGTGTGACTTTATCTGCCTGAACTTGCTGAGATTCTAATTGAGACCATGACAATGAAAACATGGCAGATACTTCTCTCACGTCAAGTGGAAAAAATCTACATTTTGAGGTAGTTACTGCATAAAAATGCGATTGATTGCATTCCTAGCAAGAGGTTTATAATTTATTTTCCTAATATTGACTCAATGCATGTGTACAGTCCCTTTCCTGCCCCAAACAACACTGCGGTTTTAATACATTTAGCAAACGTACTGCTGTAGTCTTGTGCCAAGAATCTCAGGACAGGTGAATGTCTCAGGTCCGGTTATTCACCACGTCCAATGAACAAACCAACACACCTGAGGTGTGCCCAAATTGGTGGTCCCAGCTGGCAGAAATTGCTACTCTTTGTTTGGATGATAGGTTGGCAAGTGGGTGGAGCCATTAAGAGCTGGATACAGGTTGGGGGTGGGGCCTTTGTTTATTCTAGTAAAAGTTGGCACATGAAGCAAAAATCTGAGGAACTCCATTTTGCACATGCATGAGAATATGAATCCAACCACTATTAATCTGGCCTAAGTGTGTCTAATGATGATTTATTCAGTTATGATCAGTAAAGTATTTACTCATCAGTAAACCGAACAAAGACGGTTTACTGATTGTTCCCCTTAATTCATCTGTGCATAGTTGAGGGAATTATTTCAGAAGATAGAAGAGAACATCGTGGCAAGCCTCACTGGATGTGCCACACGTGAACATACAGGAACGCTTGCTCCTGTTGCACATTCTGTCAGGTTCTGACAGAGGACCCAAATGCAGGCACAGGGTAGCGAGGGAAGAAAACAAGATTATCAAAAATGTTCAAAAACACGAATGCTCCGGTGCAGGAGGAAAAAGGGCTCTCAGGCCAACACAAAATCACCCTCCAGGGGTAAAAAGAACAAAAGACAGGATCAACAGAAAATCACCCGAACGGGGAAGCAAACCAAAAGAAACGACAATACTCCACCGTGAACCGGAATGTCCGGGGACGGACAACCGGGGCGATTGTCCAAACATCACAAGTTTATTCTCAAATGTCCAAACACAACGTGCTCCGGTAGAGGAGGGAAAATGGGTTCTAAAGTCCAACACAAAATCACCCTAGAACGGGGGAAAAAACAACCAAAAAGACAATGCGTCACCGCAACCGGAATATCCAGGGACGGACAAGCGGGACGATTGTCCAAACACGAGGGTGGTCGATGAACGATGAGCGGGGGATCTGAGCATACAAGAGTCAGTCGGGATTACCGGGAGACAGGCCGAGTCGGAGAGTCGAGGGTAGGCGGGACACAGGATCTGAGGCGAGAGGCAGAAGTATGACCCGACCGCTGTTGGCGACGGGCCTTAAGAAGGGGAGATAATGGCGGGATGCAGACCAGGTGTGCGTGCTCCAGCAGGGCCCAGGGCAGGTCGGCGCCCCCTATGGGGGAGGAGGTGCACCAGACCCTAACACGTTCCCACTATCAAGAATAATACTATTTAAATAGCATGTACATTTATGTAGCTGAGATCCAGACGTCTCTTTCGCAACATTGTACTTTGGAAGAAAACTCTTTTGGGGGCCCAAGAGAAGCACATGACCGACACCATATTTGCAGTACCATGGTCCCATTTTTCATTTCATAGTTTTGATCTGAGCCTAAAATTGAAACATGAAAGATCAGACTTTTTTTTTGTGCCTTTGTGTTGTTTGAGTGGAAACACTTCAAAACAGCATCAGCTCCCCAAATGAGTAGAGAGTAGAAAAGAGCCTACTGACAGTGGAAACAGCATTTTTCTTCATGTCAAGAGCTTTCTAATGATGTCTTTTTCTGTTGTCCTACCACAAAGATCAATTTTCATCTTGCTCCAAAGGGGATATCCGGTGTGCGTTCTCAGAACATTTGTAGGGACAAGGTTTATGAAATCAGTCACACATGCTTTAGAGGTCAAATCTCATCATCAAAACATTCATGTCTGCCTTTTACATATTCATAGTTTTACATTTGGACTAATTTGGACTCAATTTTATGCTAAGTATTTACCCAAGTTCCCTATCCATCCATCCATTATTATTAATATTGGGAAAATGCATTTCATAGAAATGCAATCAATCTGCATTTTTATGCAGTAACTACCTGAAAATATAGATTTTTTTTTATTACTTAAAGTGAGAGAAGTGTCCACTCTGTTTTTTATTGTCACGGTCTTAATCAGAACCTCAGCGAGTTCAGGCAGATAAATCACACCATTGAAGGTTGTAAAGCATCTAGGCCAGCGGTCTCCAATCTCTTCCCCAGAGGTCTGTGTGGCTGCAGGTTCTTGTTCAACCCAGCAGCAGCAACACCAGACTGGACTCACTTCATCAACTCATCTGAGTCTTCAACAGCTGATTGGTCAAAGTGTGTGTGCTGAACTGGTGGAACAAGAACCTGCAGCCACGCGGCCCTTTGGAGAATAGTTTGGACATCCCTGCTCTAGGCTTTTACATTTTATATGAGTGGCGCAGGAGGCGATCTGGAGTCTCCACCTCCAGGGTTAGAATGTGAGTAAACTCTGACATTTCAGATTTGGTCATCTGATGGAGCTGAGGTGGCAGAGAGGAACCATCGTGGACTACTGGTTAGTACACACCTCAGCTGGACATGTGTGTGTGTGTGCAGATTTCCAGAATGGATATAAAAGTACAAAGACTTAAAGTGGGTCCATCAACCTGGACTAACTTTATTTCTGCTAATGCATCTATACACTGTACATTCAGTCACTGGAGAACAGAATCAGAATGACTCTTAAACATCTTCTCAAAGTCCTCTACAGGAAAGTCGATGTTGTGACAGAGTCGGGCTCATAATGGGTACAAGAGACGGGAACCAAGTGTGAAAGGATGAGGGTTAATATTCAAAAACACAAGGACCAATATGATGAGCTTTCATTTTATACTGTATACATGGCAGTAATATTGGAAAAGCATATTTTTACCTGACATTAAAGATTTTCTAGTTTCAGCAGCAGCACAGGGCTAAAAACATATGAGAGTAAAACAATCTTTGAGACGGCAAAGTCATGTTTCCTGATACTGCATACATTGTTAAACATATATATGGACTAATGAAAAACAATCATTCAATATAAAGACTGTAGAGTAAAAATGTATCACTGTGAGTATGTGTGAATATACAGACTGCATTTACTGGTTTCAAACATTTCACTTAAAACACAAAAAAAAAGAATCGTAAGAAAAGAAATTTCTCCTGAAAAAGGAAACATTTACATTTTTACAGTATCAGACATGAAACTATGATTGACACTTCAATTCTTATTCAAATCTTCACACTGGCAAATGTGTGTTAACGTGGACTATTATTGCTGCTCCACTTAGCAAAGTTAGAAAACAGGACTTTTTACTGGAGAGCAAAGTGCCAATGTTGGAGTCTCCTTTGTTTTTTAGAAAAACTTGAGCGGCACTTTTGAGTGTAAAAACAACTACAAAATGTACCAATGACACATCATCGTCTGAGCAACGTGATAGAAAACTGAATCTAACGCCGCGGATCAGCCAGACCCAGCAACAATAGTAACAATTGGTGGACACCAAGTGGCTTTGACAGATTTATAAAAATGATCTGAACATGCATATCACTCAGTTCCAATGAAGGAAAAACTCTTTCACAAGAAAACATTTGTTCAGGTCTTCTCTGCATTGAAAAAAAATATACCTGTAAACTGGTTTATTTAAGAAATACTGATTTTTCCCCCCATATCTCCTTTTAACCTGCTGCTAGGCGCTTTTATTTTGTAACCTGCAAACAGGAAGTTGATGGGAGGCCCAGCTCCTACAGCTTTTTTCTGACTGGAAACCTCATCCAGGCACTTGAGGTTGTCCAGCACAGCATTTAAGTTAACAATAAAAAACAGGAGCATTATATGTTGCTTCTTTTGATACTTACTTTATACTGCAGAACAAATGTGTCAATGCCCAATAACGGCTACATGAATGACAAACGGCATGAGTCTCATGCATGGAGAAAATAGAAGTTTTCTTTTCAACAATTCAAACATAATCTGGAAGAAACATTTTGAAATCACGTTAACAGAAGAGAACGAGCATTTACATAACGTACATTCTGACGCGCCATCAATCGGACTTTATTCTTCACACATGCAACGTTTGTTGAGGATCAACGACTGCGCCACCTGTTGGTCCAAACGTGAACTGTGAGCAGATACATTTCTATACAACATCAGGCTATCGAAGATGTAGATGATCCAGAAATGCTTATTGGGTGGAAACGTGGTCACAGATAAAAGGATTCCGAACGCGAGATGGACAATAATACGACACATTTTTACAGTTTGTTGTGACAAAGTGCGACTCATCTTTGTAGAGTAGAAAAAAAGATTTTTATTTACATATCTTAATTTAATAGCCTGATCCGGCCCACTCGTGCAGCTCTGACTGGAGCCCAAACTCAATGGTTTTCATGTGTCGTGTTTCCAAACAGACGAAAATGAATCAGAGAGGATGTCGTGAAGAAGAAAAATGCTCTGGGAGCTGAAGGTTACAAGTTCTCCTTCTTGCTCTTCTTCCAATTCTTTGACAGAATCACTCTGTGGTCTCAATAGCTTATTGTGTCTGTATGTGGGGGCGGGGCATGACCCGCAGTTGTAACTGTGATGTGATGTGTCCAACCCATCTGGTTCCCGATTGGCTCTCAGTCCTGGCAGGCCCAGCCCCCATCGGGGGCGTGGCTTTGGCCAACGATTTAACTGGACTGGCTGGTCTCGTCTCTGTCGCTGTTGGGTTTGGGCCATAGTTGCTGATGAAGATCCTTCACCACCCTCTCCAGGTGCTCCCGGGCCTCCCGTTCCTGCAGCAGGTCAGCACGCAGCTGCTCGCGGTCGGCCTCGGCCTGCTGTAGTTTCATCTGGAGGTCCTCGATCTGGAAGAGCAAAGACATTACTTCAGCTCTGCTCACGTCCCATCGTGCCTGAGGGAAGTCCTTCTTGGCCACCCTCCAGAACACGTGGAATCGAGTGTGCCCGGTTCCTCCAGTCTCGAACCCTTCAGCGTGTGTGCCGACTCACCTGGGCGGCGTACTTGGCTCGCAGGCGCCCGGCCTCGCAGCCTTTGTCGCAGACTCTCAGCTGGCGCGTTTGTTCCAGCTCCCGTTTCAGACGCAGCCTGGACTCGTTGGCCTCCTTCATCTTCTTCTCGCTGTCGCTTCGAATTCGCTCAATTTCTTTCCTCAGGTTTCGCTTTGCCTCCGTCGCCTCACGCAGTTTCTCCTTCTTGGCCACCCGAAGGAACTCCAACTCCTGCAAATGGAAGGAAGAATGTTCTCCTGTCTACTCCAGAGTCACAAGTCTGAGTGAGTGAGTGAGTGAGTGAGTGAGAGAGAGTGAGAGAGAGAGAGTGTGTGTGTGTGTGTGTGAGCGTGTGTGTATGTGTTCACTAGTGGGAAATGGGGTCTTCTACAGGGAAGACGGAAGACCCTTCACTAGTTCTTCAGCGGTCAGATGGTGGACGTGGACACACAAGTTTGTCCTTGACTCATTTTGGGATTTATTCCCTTATCCATCTAAACCAAGTCCTCGTATCTCCAGCCAGAGACCGGTGGAGGTTCTCGGCCCGTGCTGCTGTGTGTGATGGAGCTTGGCGCTCCTCCTACCTGCTGGAGGCTCCGTTTCGCCTGCAGCGCAGAGCCCAGCTTCTCTTCCTGTTTCACTCTCATTTTCACGATCTCATGCAAGAACTTCTCCTTGGCCTCCTTGGAGTCCAGTCCGCTGTCCAGGGCCTGCCTGAGGTTCTCCAGCTCCACCTCCAGACCTTGCTCCTGAGGCATGGCTTGGCCTGCAGACACCAGGTTCTCAGCTGACGAGACGCTGCAGACAGGTCTGTGGTCGCCCGGCGAGCTCAGGTCTTTGGCCGAGCTGCTGGATGAGGTGAACGACGGTGATGACAAGGAGGACAGGGAGGATGTGACTGTCAGAGAAACAGAGATGAGAACGGGCTGAACCACCGCCGTCAACGTCACAACCCCCCCAACACCCGGTCGACGCACCTTCGTCGCGGCTCTCCACCTCCACTTCCACCTCCGAGTCTTCTGGAGGTGGAGGTGGCAGCTTGGGGGCTGAGGACGGAGCGCAGGGGGGCCCTTCCACCAGGGCCCTTCTTTTGCTTGGCCTTGAGTTAGCAGCCACGCTGGGGGCTTCTGGGTGGGCGGTGCTTGGTAGCGAGGGGGACAGGAGCCCCGCCTTCTCCAGGGGCCGTGGTGTAAGGGTGACGTTGGGCGCCACGCCGTTCTCCAGACTTTTGTAGTTGTAGAAGCTAAGAGGAAACAGAACAGAGTGACTGTCTGGCCCTGGAGGGGCGGCCCCCACGGCCTGCAGGGGAAGGTGTAGGACCCGGACCCACGGGGCCTTCTGGAGCTCTGCTGCTCAGGTGCAGCTCAGGAAGGACTCACCTGTCTCTAAGCAGGGCCAGCGGGTGGGCGGGGGGCTCCTTGTCACCAACCGACAGGTGAGGGGACCAGGGTCTGAACGCCGAAGCCCTCGGCCTGGACTGGACGCCCTGAAAACGCAGTGTTCACTCAACCTGTTCCAGAGGACGCCGAGCAGCAATACACCTCCACCACGCTTGACTTCATCACACCGACCTTGTTGGACACGTAGAGGGACTGTAGCCAATCCGGTTGCTTCTCTTTGTCATGCGACAGCGCCGGGAAGTCATGGTGTTTGGACTTCTTCAGTGGACCAGGGATAGACTGCTGCAAAGAAAAAAGGACATATGAGCTGGACTGTTCAGAGTGTCCTCCCTTTAACAGTGAAACACACACACAAATGCTGGGTCTGGCTCCTGTAGTTCCTGAATCCTGTGGTTATTCCAAAGATGTGGTCATTGGACCTGGAAGCTGAATCTCTTGTTGTGGGTTATGTGAAAAACACACAAGCCCTGTCAGAGCTGCCTGAACTGGGACAGTGTCCTCAGGTGGTCTTCGTTCTTCTTCACACAGATCCTCCAGGAACAAACTCCTTAATCCCAGTTGGTTCATATCAGACTTCCGTGGGTGAAGGTGAGGAGGAGGCTTAAAACTACTCTTCTCTTTTCTGTCCCACCATTATTATCCCATTTTTGAATTTGCTAAATGAAGCAACAGTTTTCAGCTGACGAAGCAGAAACGACTTCCTGAGAGATCAAAGCGAATTTTAGTGGATTCACACGTGCTCAGCACTTTGTGTCCTAGTTACAAGTGAAGAAGTTCCAGGAGAGAGATGAGGAGCCTTCACTGTTTTCTGTGTGTGTGTGTGTGTGTGTGTGTGTGTGTGTGTGTGTGTGTGTGTGTGTGTGTGTGTGGTGTGACAGGATGGGTGGAGTGATAACAGTGTTCTGCAGACTGTCACATGTTCTGAAAGTTTCCTGTCTGTCTACACATGAACAGGAAATGGTTTCTTCTTCAGAGCGCTTTGGCGCTTGTTTTGTTTCAGTGCAACAGTTTTACAGGAAACGTCTCTGAAAAGATGCAAGTTCACACACTTCTGTCGCTGGAGGAAATGGCAAATATTTAAGATGAAACTTACATAAGTTAGAAAGGCAAAGAGGAAGTGAAAGTGTACTTGTAAGGCCAGTTCACAGAGAGAACGCTGCGAGCAGTGTATTCCAGTTCAGCTCCTAACAGGAAGTCATCGGCACACGAGGAAGCGTCCAGACATGGATGTCAGAGATCCGCTATCAGTCAAATCAAGGCACATTGTGCAATATTTCGACATAAAACCTTTGTTTATTAAACCAACTGAAGATTCTTGAATGATCTGTGGTCATGTGATCACAAATGCTGGATGGAGAAATGTTTAAGCGATGTCTGGGGGGCGGGGCTTATGTCTGACGACACATCAAGAGGACAACAGTATTTATCGTAACGTGATGTTGAAGGTGACATCACCAAGAGCAGATTCTGTTGATTAATTAGCTGATAAGGGTTTGTTTCTGGACACACACACTCACACAGCAATTTAAAAGTGAATGCACAACAAGAAGCAGTTTACAGAAAAAAAAAAAAAAAAAAAATTCCAAAACAGTGAAGAGTTGCAGCCCTGATGTGAAAGGGGCTGTAGTCAGAGGTTGGGGTCGACCCCTGGTACTGGGTTTGACCCCTGGTACTGGGTTGGTCGACCCCTGGTACTGGGTTTGACCCCTGGTACCGTGTTAGGGTCGACCACTGTTCCTGGGTTGGGGTCGACCCATGGTACTGGGTTAGGGTCGACCACTGGACCCTTGGTTGGAGGATCAATGAGTGTGGTTTCTTTGCTCAGCAAAGTTGAGGTCATGAAGCTACAAAACCAGTCTGACAGGCACAAAGACAAACAAACCCACAATTGTCCAAGTGTAAGGCTGCATCACACACACACACCCCCCACACACACACACACACCACATACACGCACATACACACCCAGTTATTAGTTGCTGTGACACCATTGTGTGTTTTTAGTAAGTCGATATTCTGCTGTGACAGCTCTGCTTGAGCTGCCAGCTGGGATGTTGCTGCATTTGTGTGTCTGTTTATGTGTGTGTGTGTGTGTGTGCACGCGCACCACTCTGATGTAATCTTTCATATGTGTGATTTGACAACAGCAGCAGAGAGCTGACCTGAACCAAACCCAAACACAGCAGGACGCATTTTCGGAGGTCAAAGCTGAACTCAGCAGAATGTGGAGTTACACAGTCGGTCCCGTTTGTTCACGTGAAGCAGCTGATAGACACACGACACAGAACATCGCCTGAGGCTGCTCCTCAGTACCGGCCCGGCCAACGCACCTCTGCTCATTGATATATTGAAACACTTCCACCCAGGAGATGTAACAACAGAGGTACAACGAGTAGTCAACAATGAGCTAAACACCACTTGTTGTACAGAGTACTTACTATAAATACAATTAATTAATATGGGATTTAAATACATAAATGTGTTATTAAATATGTAATTAATTGTATGTAAAATTATATATCATTATATTTAAGTCCTCTGGCCCCGCCTCCCTCCAAGGCAGTTGTCACCGATCTCGAGTTGGGCGCCTTTGGCAGAGCGGTCGGTGACTGATGGACACCAGCCTCCCTCAGGAGAGCGGGAGGGTCAGAGGTCAGGAGGGGGACGTGGATGGAGTGGCCATATTCAAAGTGCTGCTACGTACCAGAAAGGGAAGAATGACTTTCAAAGCCGGATGAAAAATAGTTATAATAACAATAATACTTTTATGATTTACTATCCGATTATTCGATTATTTGTATCAATAATCGATGACTATTCAACTACCAATATAATCGTTAGTTGCAGCCCAACTCGAAAGACTGTCAGTGCCCACAACCCACCGCTCAGGTCAGAGGTCAGATGTCAGAGGTCAGAGCAGCAGATCCTACTGTACCACAGCGCAACCTGGGTTGAGTCTGATCCCGACCACAACAGACTACAAAGCCCCGCCCCAGACCATGTCTCCAACTGTAGCGTCACCACAGGTCCAGACCCTCCCACACCAAAATGTGTGATGTCACATGTTCATATCGCCATGACAATCAGAGATCATGAGAGGCTGAACCCCCGAACTGTGACACTGAGGTCAGGGAACTATCACCATGGCAACCACTAAAACTACTGAACATTTCATCAGAGTAGACTAAACTGTTGATAGAGTAGCAACCTCACACACTCACACACTATATGGCCTATAGCAGGAGACGTGACTCCAGGGGCGTGTGTTGGTGTGTGTTTGTGTGTGTGTGAGTCTGTGTGTTGTGTTATGATATGTGGAGCATTGCTGCACTAGTGTAAAATATGAGCCATCACAGTCGCTGCCAGCCCCCCTCACATCTGACAAGTTTCCTGTTGCCGCGACGACCATCCCTGCACATGCTTTGTGTTTCTTAATTCCTGGTGAGTCCAGTCTGGCACGTCTGTGTTATTCACCATGGAAACCGACACAACAGAGCAGCAGCGGCTCAAATACACCACATCAAATCATCCTTGTTTGGCTGTGTGGATTCCAGCAGGACGAAGAGGAAGAGGAGGACAACAAAGAGGAAGATGAGGATGGAGAGGAAGGGGAGAACAAGGAGGAAGATGAGGACAAATAGGAGGAGGACAAGGAGGACGAAGGGGAAAGGGGGGAAAGGGGGGAAAGGAGGACAAAGAGGAAGACAAGGAAGATGAGAGCGAAGAGGAGGACAAAGAGGAAAATGAGGACTAGGAGGATGAGGGGAAGACAAAGAGGAAGACAAGGAAGAAAGAGAAGAAGGAAGAGGAAGGGGGGAAAGGAGAGCAAAGTCCCTGGACCAAAGGTGTCCCTGGACCAGAGGCATCTCTGGACCAGAGTTCCTCAGAGGTGAGGGTATCAGAGGAGCTGGACAGGGTTGGGTCAGGGCTGGACGATGGTGACGCCCAGAATGAAGACGTCAGCGATGACATCATGGTGTCTGGACGCTGTCAGCTGTCTCGGGGTTGCGCTACCCTCCCTCCTCAACATCTGTGCTCAAAAGCACTCAGCAACAATCCAATAACGATGAAGAGCGGCCGGAAATGTGATTATGGAGGCCACGCCCTCCTTCTGCTGGGGCTCATCTGGACCAGGAACATCAGCAGAGCCTCCAACACTTACCCATCTGTCCCAGTATAACTAGTCCTCTACCCTCTCTGTCCCAGTATAACCAGTCCTCTACCCCCTCTGTCCCAGTACAACCAGTCCTCTACCCCCTCTGTCCCAGTATAATCAGTCCTCTACCCGCTCTGTCCCAGTATAACCAGTCCTCTACCCCCTCTGTCCCAGTATAACCAGTCCTCTACCCCCTCTGTCCCAGTATAACCAGTCCTCTACCCTCTCTGTCCCAGTATAACCAGTCCTCTACCCTCTCTGTCCCAGTATAACCAGTCCTCTACCCCCTCTGTCCCAGTATAACCAGTCCTCTACCCTCTCTGTCCCAGTATAACCAGTCCTCTACCCCCTCTGTCCCAGCATAACCAGTCCTCTACCCTCTCTGTCCCAGTATAACCAGTCCTCTACCCTCTCTGTCCCAGCATAACCAGTCCTCTACCCTCTCTGTCCCAGTATAACCAGTCCTCTACCCCCTCTGTCCCAGTATAACCAGTCCTCTACCCTCTCTGTCCCAGTATAACCAGTCCTCTACCCTCTCTGTCCCAGCATAACCAGTCCTCTACCCTCTCTGTCCCAGCATAACCAGTCCTCTACCCTCTCTGTCCCAGTATAACCAGTCCTCTACCCCCTCTGTCCCAGTGTAACCAGTCCTCTACCCCCTCTGTCCCAGTATAACCAGTCCTCTACCCTCTGTGTCCCAGTATAACCAGTCCTCTACCCCCTCTGTCCCAGTATAACCAGTCCTCCTCACTGCTTGGATGTCATTTATTAAACAGAAAACTACTTTTATAAAAAAATGAGGAGTGACGTGCTGAACAGATAAAAGGAATAAAGGAAAGATCAAAGGAAGGCGGAGGAAGAAGAAAGCTAAATAATTCAACAGAGCTGATGAGCCCAGAAGCTGCCGGAGGGGAAAAACATGCAAATGAGCATCAACTGTGGCTGGCTGACATGATAGCCCCCGTCTCCATAGTGATTAAAGGGGGGTTAGCCCCGCCCACCAGGACCACCACAGTAAGCATGGAAGCAGGAAGTTGAAAAAATGTATCATGATGTTAGCTTGAGAGGAGAAGGGGGGCATCTAAAATCTGGGGGGGCACATATGGGGGGGGCAGCTGTTAGTGTTTCAGAATGTAAACAATGAGCTCATTCTCTCAGCAACAGAACACTGGAGAACATTACAGAACATTTGTTTTGGAACAAGAGGCTTCATTCAAGGCCCACGGTGAGGTAACCCCCCCCCACCCCCTCCAACACCCCCCTCCCCCAACTCCCCCCACCCCCAACTCCCCCCCACCACAAACAGCTCAGTTCATCCAAGTCTGACTTCACCAAGAGCAACGCTGGGCCCTAACCAGGCCACGAGTGGGGACACGAAGAACCAGGTAACTGGACCCCCCAGACGTGTCTCCATCAGGACACGGAGGACCTGAGACCTAGAGGACAGCTCCACCCTGGACAGAGGACCTAGAGGACAGGACCTGTCACCTAGAGGATAGCCTGTACCCCACGCTGGACCTTCAGGATGGTCCCTTCATGCCCTTTCTCTGTCCTGCGGGTGTGGAAGACGGTGATCTCCTCGATGTTCCATCGTTCCGTGGTGGAGACAACATGTCCCTCCTCCTCTCAGGGTTGGTCATGTGACCTGGGCTGAAGAGCAGCTGGCGTCCAGGCGGGAGCGGCGAGGTCGCCGGGCGCCGCCCTCTGACCATCTGCTCATCAACAACAAGACCGCAACAGTTCTGATTACCTGTACCTGGACACTCACTCACACTCACTCACACTCACACACAGACACACACACTCACTCACTCACACACTCACACACTCACACACACACACACTCACACACACACACACACACACACACACACACACACACACACACACACACACTCACACTCACACACACACACACACAGTCACACAGACACACAGACACACACACTCACTCACTCACACTCACACACACACACACACAGTCACACAGACACACAGACACACACACTCACTCACACTCACACACTCACACACTCACTCACATACACACACACAGTCACACAGACACACAGACACACTCACTCACTCACTCACTCACTCACACTCACACACTCACTCACACACACACAGTCACACAGACACACAGACACACACACTCACTCACTCACTCACACTCACACACTCACTCACACACACACACAGTCACACAGACACACACACTCACTCACTCACACACACACTCACACTCACACTCACACACACACACAGTCACACAGACACACAGACACACAGACACACAGACACACAGACACACACACTCACTCACTCACTCACTCACTCACTCACTCACTCACTCACTCACTCACTCACTCACACTCACACACACACACACACACACACTCACTCACTCACACACACATACACACACAGACACACAGACACACAGACACACAGACACACAGACACACACACTCACAGGTTGTATGTTCCACTTCATGTGTACACGTGATCGTCCATCAGCTTTATATTTTATCATCTTTGGTAGATTTCTATTTTTACCCCTGACAGTTTAATCTTTGACTCCAAATATCAATAAAATATCAATAAAACATCTGATGATGGTCACAACAGTACAACACACTTGGAATACGTCCTCGTCTCCAGGGGTCAAAGTTCAAACCTGTTCATTCCAGCTGAAGCGAAGCAGCATAAACACCTGACCTCTGACCCTAACCTAGCTCTACCCCTCCACCTTAAACCAGTCTGGATGAGAGGAAGAGGTACAAGAACACACACACACACACATACTCACATACACAAACACATACACACTCACATACACAAACACTCACACACACACTCACAAACTCACACACACACTCACACACTCTCTCTCATGCTATTAACATCTAAACAGCAGTGCTGGTTGACCAGCCCTGGTCACATGATCGATTCACAGGAAGTGACCCAACAGTCCACAAACAGGTGAGGAGGACACCCTGCAGGTGGGCGTGGTCTGTGTAGAGACATGTCCTCATGTGGACACAGGAGACCTGTCCTGTCCTCTGTGGGGGATCTGGAACCAGGACCCACCAGGACACCCTCATGTGACACATGAGGTCATGTGACCACCAACCGCCACCGGTGGTAACGTGACAACGACCAAATAGAGGGGGAGTGAGGGGGGGTGAGTGTGGCAGAGGGGGGGAGTGAGGGGGGGGAGGGAGAGAGGCGGGGGGGGTCTTGTTGACTCAGATTTGGCGTCTGCTGATGTCACTGACAGAAGCTCCGTCCCCAGGTCTGACAGGAAGTGGTTCTTAGGGAGTTACCAGTGAAGTAGGGACATGTGGTGTCCAGGACTGGGTTTGATGGTGGACTAGTCCTGGTCCTCTACCCCCTCTGTCCCAGTATAAACAGTCAGGTCAGGGGGCGGAGCCTGGCGTGCGAGACAACCTGCTGAGCAGCTTAAGCCCCTTCGTGCTGCGGGGCGATTACCTCAGCGAGCTGCTAATCTGAAAAGAGGGTTAGTGGATGGAGGTTGAGGGTTGGGTTGAGGGTTTGAGGAGAAAGACGCAGCCGCCGAGGTCGGTCCTGTCTCCACACGGTCACGTGACCCCTCCAACACGCCAACACGGAAACTGGACACGTCACAGCAGTGACCACTGATGGTGGACTGAATGGGGAGGACTGGTTATACTGGGACAGAGGGGGTAGAGGACTGGTTATACTGGGACAGAAAGGGTACAGGACTGGTTATACTGGGACAGAGAGGGTACAGGACTGGTTATACTGGGACAGAGAGGGTAGAGGACTGGTTATGCTGGGACAGAGAGGGTAGAGGACTGGTTATACTGGGACAGAGAGGGTAGAGGACTGGTTATACTGGGACAGAGGGTAGATGACTGGTTATACTGGGACAGAGGGGGTAGAGGACTGGTTATACTGGGACAGAGGGGGTAGAGGACTGGTTATACTGGGACAGAGAGGGTAGAGGACTGGTTATACTGGGACAGAGGGTAGAGGACTGGTTATACTGGGACAGAGAGGGTAGAGGACTGGTTATACTGGGACAGAGGGTAGAGGGTGTGTTTGTGTGTGTATGTGTGTAGGGGGGTGGTGAGGCAAACTGTAATATGGAGAGAAAAGGGAGAAGAAGAAAACGGATGAGAGAGATGCTCTGGTCCTGCACGCAACGGTTGACTGGAATCAGGTCAGACTCACATGGGGGGGTTGGGGCTGGGGAGGGTTAATAACCTTTACTTCTACTTCCTCCGTTGTTAGTGGTCAGGACCAGACCGTCTTCTCTGAATGGACAGTGGACATCACTCACAGTCCAGATGTTGATAAACATCTGTTTGTTGGCTCAGTTTATCAACTCAGTGTGTCCACTCTGCAGCCCGTCCACTCTGCAGCCCGTCCACTCTGCAGCCCGTCCACTCTGCAGCCCGTCCACTCTGCAGCCCGTCCACTCTGCAGCCCGTCCACTCTGCAGCCCGTCCTCTCTGCAGCCCGTCCACTCTGCAGCCTGTCCACTCTGCAGCCCGTCCACTCTGCAGCCCGTCCACTCTGCAGCCCGTCCACTCTGCAGCCCGTCCACTCTGCAGCCCGTCCACTCTGCAGCCTGTCCACTCTGCAGCCCGTCCTCTCTGCAGCCCGTCCACTCTGCAGCCTGTCCACTCTGCAGCCCGTCCACTCTGCAGCCCGTCCACTCTGCAGCCTGTCCCCTCTGCAGCCCGTCCTCTCTGCAGCCTGTCCACTCTGCAGCCCGTCCACTCTGCAGCCCGTCCACTCTGCACCCTGTCCACTCTGCAACCTGTCCACTCTGCAGCCTGTCCATTCTGCAGCCTGTCCTCTCTGCAGCCTGTCCACTGGTCTCTGGTCAGATGAAGCAACAGTTCAGGGTCCCACTGGACACCAGGGGAAGCCCCTCCCCCAGCGGTGCAGACAGGAATCTGTTTTCCAACCCGTCCATGTGTCCACGTGTCCACATGTCCACGTGAAGGATTGTGGGTAACAGCAGGGTGTCGTCTACTTTTAGCTTTCCCCTTAAAGTGTCACCTTCCTGCCCTGAGAAGATCTAGCCGCTGAGACGGAGACAACGGTCGGTTTGGACGGATCGGTGCTCGTGTGGAGGCCGAAGACCGTTCATGTTGGCGGTGACGACGCTGATGAGGTCACGCCAGGACCAGGTCCCATTTCACCCCAAACAAACCCAGGCTACAGTCGCACAACAGTCGCACAACAGCCACAGTGACTCACACAGACAGGGTTGATTTGCCACTAAACGCTACACACAATCAAACGCCGATCTGACCCCAGCCGTGACCGTTGACCCTGACCCCTCAAACACACCGCACATGTTGTGAAGACCACGAAAATTTGGGTTCTCAGTATGTAGTACTTAAGGGAACTCACTCACTCACTCACTCACTCACTCACTCACTCACTCACTCACTCACTCACTCACTCACTCACTCACTCACAACTTCAGTGGGGCCTCTTTCATACTCTGATGAGGACTTTGAACAAAGTGCCTTGACGCCGCTCCATGAGTGTGTGTGTGTGTGTGTGTGTGTGTGTGTGTGTGGTGTGTGTGTGGTGTGTGTCTGTGTATGTGAGTGTGTGGTTTGTGTGTGTGTGGTGTGTGAGTGAGTGAGTGAGTGAGTGAGTGTGGTGTGTGTGGTGTGTGTGTGAGTGCGTGTGAGTGTGTGTGTGTGTGAGTGAGTGTGTATGTGAGTGTGTGTGAGTGCGTGTGAGTGAGTGTGTATGTGAGTGTGTATGTGAGTGTGTGAATGAGTGAGTGTGGTGTGTGTGGTGTGTGTGAGTGTGTGTGTGGTGTGTGTGTGTGTAAAGAGTTAGGGTGGAGAACAGTTTCACAACGTGGGCTGAAGCTCAAAGTTCAGAGTCAGTTCAGGGTTGATGTCAGTGCAGTTACATGGGGAGCTAAGCGCTAACTGGGCTAACTGGTACATCTACCAGTAAAGGTGCTGAAGGACACTCTGGGGGAGGGACCACACACTCACACACTCACACCCTCTGTCAGCATGTCATGAGCAGCCTGCACCTCCCTTCCCCAGCAGAGCCTGCGAGGATCAAAGCAGCGGCTGGGTGGAACCGCCACAGGAAGTCGCCGCGGCGCTGGCGGTCACCTCGCCCAGACTTTACCCAGAAAACAGGAAGTGGCAGCTGCACACGGGTTAACCTGTTAGCCATGTTCACCTTCAGAAACAGAGCGGTTAGCCATCAGCGCAACACCTCTGCACATGAAGATGCACCGCTGACATCAAAGAGGATCAAAGCAGCTGTGAGGCCCAAGCAGGATACCAAGGCTTCCTGCTAATGTGGGAGGGACCCTCACCCACTGGGACGCCCTGGGGAGGGACCCTCACCCACCAGGACACCCTGGGACACCCTGGGGAGGGACAGCACTCTAGAGGACACTGACAGACGGGGACACGATGTGAGAACTGGTCCAGCGTCAGCTGAAAGTCTCGTTATTGATCGCAGCAGGAAGTGAAATCTGATGTTTCACAGCTCTTCCTGAGCTCTGAGGAGGAAACGGTTGGGGAGGAGGAGACACGTCCTTCAGGGGACAATGGTGGACAACCAGTCAACACAACCTAACCCAGATCAGGAGAGCGGGACCCAGTTTATGACCAGGACCCAGGGTTAGACCAGGACCCAGGGTTAGACCAGGACCCAGGGTTAGACCAGGACCCAGTTTATGACCAGGACCCAGGGTTAGACCAGGACCCAGTTTATGACCAGGACCCAGGGTTAGACCAGGACCCAGGGTTAGGCCAGGACCCAGGGTTAGGCCAGGACCCAGGGTTAGACCAGGACCCAGGGTTAGGCCAGGATCCAGTTTATGACCAGGGCCCAGGGTTAGACCAGGACCCAGGGTTAGACCAGGACCCAGGGTTAGGCCAGGACCCAGGGTTAGGCCAGGACCCAGGGTTAGGCTAGGACCCAGTTTATGACCAGGACCCAGGGTTAGACCAGGACCCAGTTTATGACCAGGACCCAGGGTTAGGCCAGGACCCAGTTTATGACCAGGACCCAGGGTTAGGCCAGGACCCAGGGTTAGACCAGGACCCAGGGTTAGGCCATCTCCAGCTGATCTCTACATCCACATCAACACCCCAGTACAGCGCCAGAGGTCACAGGAGGTCAGTATCAAGGTCAATCTGAGCAGAAGCCACACCCCCATCTGTGTGTTTCCCTTGCTAACAGCTGATTGGCTGCTCCTCCTAACAGATGTGGGGGGGGGTCACCTCTGTATGTAGGGGTTAGGGGGCAAAGGTCATGTGTCTGTGTGTGTGTGTGTGTTTGTGTGTGGTTGAGGGGGGTCCTGGGCTGGCACGTCACAAATGAATCCCCATCACACACACAGGGTCACAATGAAAGGGTTGTGGGTTCAAATCCCTCTGTCAAACACACAGCTACCAGGCAGCAACTAGCCCACCCAGGTGACCCCCCCCCCCGAAGTCCACAAGGGAGGGCCCATCAATAATCGGCCCATCAATAATCAGCCCATCAATAATCAGCTGAACAACGACCCGACGTCTGGAGCAGCTCAACTTTGATGAACATCTGCACAAAGAGGGGACCCCCACCCCCATCGAGGTGAGGACAGGAAGTGACATCATGAATATTTTAAAGGACAGCTCATTAAATAAACAGCCGTCGTCAATAATGCAAAAGGGGGCGGGGTCACCTCCAGCAGACGCTCAGGCCTGAGGAGGGCCAGCAGAACTTCTGCGTCAGGGTCAGGGTTCTGGTCCAGGTCGGTTTCACCTCTTGATTATTGACTCATCAGCCTTGGTCTGCTGGCTCGTCTCCTCGTGGACGTGGACACTCGTGGTTAGGGTCAGACCAAAGCCAATCACACAGTGGCGACATCATCGCCCAGTCCAGTCGGAGTGCCGCTGCCACCTTGGTGACCTCAGCGAGGCAGAAGAGAAGCCCCGCCCTCTTCTGCACTCGTCTGAGCTGTGAGTCAGAAGTTTCACCGGGAGCGCTCCGACTTCAGGTTTCCTGCTGGGAAAGTGGGCAGCAGGGTTAGGGTGGGGGCGGGGTCACAGCAGGGTTAGGGTTAGGGTAGGGGTGGGGTCACAGCAGGGTTAGGGTTAGGGTAGGGGCGGGGTCACAGCAGGGTTAGGGTGGGGGCGGGGTCACAGCAGGGTTAGGGTTAGGGTAGGGGCGGGGTCACAGCAGGGTTAGGGTTAGGGTAGGGACGGGGTCACAGCAGGGTTAGGGTTAGGGTAGGGGTGGGGTCACAGCAGGGTTAGGGTGGGGGCGGGGTCACAGCAGGGTTAGGGTTAGGGTAGGGGCGGGGTCACAGCAGGGTTAGGGTTAGGGTAGGGACGGGGTCACAGCAGGGTTAGGGTTAGGGTAGGGGCGGGGTCACAGCAGGGTTAGGGTGGGGGCGGGGTCACAGCAGGGTTAGGGTTAGGGTAGGGGCGGGGTCACAGCAGGGTTAGGGTTAGGGTAGGGGTGGGGTCACAGCAGGGTTAGGGTTAGGGTAGGGGCGGGGTCACAGCAGGGTTAGGGTTAGGGTAGGGGTGGGGTCACAGCAGGGTTAGGGTTAGGGTAGGGGCGGGGTCACAGCAGGGTTAGGGTGGGGGCGGGGTCACAGCAGGGTTAGGGTTAGGGTGGGGGCGGGGTCACCGCAGGGTTAGGGTTAGGGTAGGGACGGGGTCACAGCAGGGTTAGGGTTAGGGTAGGGGTGGGGTCACAGCAGGGTTAGGGTAGGGGCGGGGTCACAGCAGGGTTAGGGTTAGGGTAGGGACGGGGTCACAGCAGGGTTAGGGTGGGGGCGGGGTCACAGCAGGGTTAGGGTTAGGGTGGGGGCGGGGTCACCGCAGGGCATCCCACTCCCATCACTTCCGACTGGTCTTCCCAGAAGAAGCTGCGGTGGCCCTGTCGGCGAGGGCCCTGTCGGCGAGGGCCCTGTCGGCGAGGGCCCTGTCGGCGAGGGCCCGTCGGCGCCACAGAGGCCGCTGTGCCTCGCTCCCACTTTGTAACCGGATCAGTGGGCGGTGACGTCATTCGCACTTCCGAGGTAAACGGACCCGTGAGCGAGCTGCAGCTGCAGCGGCGGCGGCTGCAGCGCTGCGTCCTGCACCAGAAACAGGACATGGGCTCACGTCCCCTCGGGGAGTTCACTTCCTCTCCGGCCTCCTCAGCGGGCCGGCCCTCCAGCACATCCTGGCTGGGGCTGCCAGGAGGGAAGTTCCAGCTCCGCATGTCAAAAGAAAAGCTGCAGCAAATGTGGAAGAGCGCTGTTTGTTTGTGTTTCCAGGAGCTGACGCGGGGCTCCGGCTGGACGTGGAGTCTAACCCCCCCACTTCGGCAGCCTCGTTAATATTCAACGGGCGCCCGTTTCCTCCGGCGACAGACGAGCGTTTTCCTGAAAGTGCTGACGGGAGACTTGTGCTCCTCATTAGGGCCGTCAGACCAGGAGCAGCGTGAGGAGCAGACAGATGAGGCTGGGGGGGGGCGCTCTGGAGCCCCCCGGCCCTCTGGAACAGGAGAGGGACCGGGGGGCCGGGGGGCCAGGGGGCCAGGGGGCCCGGGCCCGTTTAGACCAGAACAAAACACCAGCCCACCACCAAGGCTCCGGAAGACCAGCAACCACACTGGAGCACACACAGGTTCCGACTGTGAGAGTGTGTGTGTGAGAGTGAGTGAGTGAGTGAGTGAGTGTGTGATAGTGTGAGACAGTGTGTGTGTGAGAGTGAGTGAGTGTGTGTGAGTAAGTGTGTGTTTGTTTGAGAGTGTATGTGTGTGTGAGTGAGTGTGTTGGATGCCCCCCTTTGCCAGGACCATATTATGTTGCCACCACAATACTTCTCAACCTGCTTCATCAACTCCATTCATGTGTAACAGTTCATGCAAATGGCTGCACTGCCCCCACCCACTGATGGTGAGGGGTGTGTGTGTGTGAGTGTGTGTGAGTGCGTGTGTTGGGGGTTACAGGATGAGCTCTTGCCTGCTCACACACATCATAATCCCATCATGTAGCTCAGCAGAAGGTGAGAAGCACACCCAGGAGCTGCATCAGACCCCCCCCCACACACACACACACACACACACACACACACCGGTTCACGTGTGCGGACAGAGGCTGGAGCAGCACTCACCCTGGACGAGGCTCTCCTCTTGTACTTGTTGGAGAAGTCGAACTTGTCCTTGATGTCGTCCAGGAGCTGCTCCAGCCGCGCCTTGTCCTCGGGCCCCCCCCTGGTCCTGGCCCAGCAGCAGGTAGGCCCTCCACTTGGCCGAGTCGAAGCCCCAGTGGCAGGTCCGGTTCTCCTGCGCCTTGTGGCTGTGCACCACGAACTTGTCGGTGGGGTACAGGAGCCTGCAGTCCAGGCACTGCACGCAGGGCGCGTCGGGGCTGGTGTAGAGCTCCGGCACGAACAGCCCCTTGCACTTGCCGAAGCACTCGTGGTACACCCTGAAGCTGGCGGCCGTCCGCTCCAGCTGCGGCTGCGGCTCCGGCGGCGGCGCCCCGGCGCCCCGCTCCTTCCTCCAGCGGGCCGGGGCGCCGCCGTAGATCAGGGCGTTGCACAGGCGCTCGGCGTCCGTCCGGGTGATGAGGCCGCAGGACGGCGCGGAGAAGGGCAGCACGCCCATGACTTTGAGGATGTCCAGCTGGTCGGCCGTGCAGCGGGAGCAGTAGATGTGCAGCTCGTCGCACACCGCGTTGATCTGCTGCAGGCTGAAGTCGCGCAGCACCGTGTTGAGGATCTGCGGCAGGCACAGCCGCTTCTCGCCGCCCACCACGAAGCACGAGATGCTCTCCCCCTCCAGCGCCGTCTCGCAGCGCTCCGTGGAGCGGTCGGACGGGAGGAAGAGGGGGCCGGGCATGACCGGCGGGGGCAGCCGCAGGACGGGCTGGGGCCGCGGCTGGGGCCCGGGCGGGGGCCCCGGCTCGGGCCCCGGCTCCTTGCCGTCCTTCCTGAAGAGCAGCTCCTGCTGCCAGCGCGCAGAGAAGGCGGCGGGGCCGCCCAGGGAGCTCATGGAGCTGAGGTGGAACTGCTTCAGAGTTTGTTGCAGTCCCGGGTGAGGCTGGAAGCTCGGCCGACCCACAGTCTCCATGTTTGTCCCGCAACTTTCCGAGCGTCGATCCCGTCGGGCGGCGAGCGCGTCCAGCCCCGGAGCCGGCCGATCCGAGTCCCAGAACCGAGCCGCCAGGCGGGGCGCGTCATCAAAGACCCGGTAAAAAGTCCACTTTGCACTTTTGCTCCAGTTAGCGCGGACACGACGGCGGCCACACGCAGCCCGGGGCGGCGCGCACGTCCATGCCGGGGGGCTCCGGCGTCCCGACCCGCACAAAGTTCCGACAGGCCGGGGCGGAGCGGCCACGCAGCACCGAGGAGCCGCCGAACCGGGCCGGGGCTGTGCGCGTCTGCGTGCGGAGCGGCGAAGAACCCGCAGCGTGTGCGCCCCCGCAGATCACCACTGCGCTCACGCTCACCGCCCCGGGCACGCGCACGGGCGCGCGCCCCTCCCTCCCCCCGTGTCTGGCTCAGCCGTTGAATCCCGGCCAGGAATGTGAGTGACTCTGCAGGCTGTTCCAGGAACAGCCTGCCCCCCCCCCCGCTGGCCTCTGGGAGGGGGGTGCTGCGTTCAGGACAGGACGGGAAAAACCACTAGAAAGTGTTGTGAAAGAACAACTCCGTTACTCAAGGACCGTCCAAGAGCATTTAAAGGAAAAGCTGCTTCTATAAACCAGCACATGAACCCTCGCTGTCATTTTCTACAGTAAGTTACGGTAGAGTAACGGAGTACTGCAGACAACTGGAGTATTGGGCTCATGACACACCCTCAAGCATCTGTGGGCATCTTAGCAGACAGGATGTTTCCTGCAGTAAGTGAAGGCAGCACAGGCTTGGACTAAAATGATGGGTGGTGATGGGGTTAGGGTGGGTTAGGGTGGGGTTAGGGTTAGAGTTGGGGTGGATGGGGGTGGGGTTAGGGTTGGCTGGTTTAGGGTTAGGCTGCTGTGTGAGAGAGGACTGAGACTGTGCACTGTGTTAGGGTTAGGGTGGATTGGGGTTGGTTTAGGGTTAGGGTTAGGATGCTGTGTGGGAAAGGACTGAGACTGTGGACTGTAAATGGTCACACCTGACACACCTGCTTTCTGCTTCAGCCTGCATGTGGTGAAAGGGTTAGGGTTAGTTTGGGCATTCACAGTCCTGAAGGGTTTTTGGGGTTGTGTTTGTCTTGAAATTATATTTAGAGGTCAAACCTTGTTGGAATAAAACATGTTCATAATCGCCACATTATTAAAATATGCAAAGAACCCAAACGGATGTTTCAGACTTTTAAATCTCCGGCAGTGATGAACAGCATTTCTTTGGCGCCCCCAAGGCACCATGAGCGTAACTGCAACACGAGGGTTCGTGAACGCGACACAGACCCCCCCGGAATGACGAGGGAGACAGCCAGGAGCAGGAATGAAGAGCAGCAGCAGCAGCTTCGGGATGAAAACCAGCAGCTCCACCCTGAGGCCCCTGTGTGGCCCCACCCTCAGCCTGACCTTCGTGTCCTGCTGGTCAATGTCCAGTGTCCCATCAGCATCTTCTGACTGGACCTGGACCTGCTGGTCCCTCCATGTGTACGTGTAAAAGTACCAGTCACCTGCTTTATCCATCACTAGCTCAAAGCCAGACTTTGTTTGAGGAGCTCACAGCATAAAGGCTTGGTAAATAACTGTTATCAGTTGGTTACCATGGTGACTGGGGAAACTTATTCAGCATCAGCGTGGTTCCTTCTGATGGGTTTCCACTATTTAGTCTACAAAAGCCAAAGCAGGAAATACCATTTCCAAATCCAGCAACCATCACAACCAGATTACTTTGAAAGAAAAAGCAAAAAGCACTCAGGTTAGCAGTCACCATGGCAACGCAACACAACATAGCATCATGTGGGATGTGTGATGCAGTTGTTTCCATGCAGCAGATCATTTTCAATCCCAGAGGAGCAGTGCGTATGCTGGGCCGGCCCGCTGGCCCTCCTCTGTGTTCTTTCTTCTGATTGGCTGCTCCCAGGACCTTCACTTTACGAGTGCGATTTCAAGAAAATGCTTTCACCTTCTTTCACAGTGGTGTGCTGTTTTTAGCCTTTTCACTGTGTTCTCGTCTTTCCCTTGGTTCCTTTCTGCCTCCACTCATCTTTTTCCATTGCATAATCACAGCCGCTCTCCATTGGTCGCTCTCTTCTGGCCAAAAGCTTAAAAAGCTTAGAAGTTCCCAATGTCAGTATGACTTCAACTTTCCATTTTGTGTGCCTGTGAAGGAACAGAGTATTTGATTATTGCTGCAGTGAGCGTCCTCCAGAGTGTAAAACCTGGAACATCCCATCCTGGCACTTATTACCATTAAAGTAATCAGAAACAGGAAAGCTGCAGTGCTGTTGCTGACTTTGGGCTGGAAGCATCTTTGCAGGATATTTTTTTATCAATGGGTTTGTTGACAATCCTTTTCACCATCACACGGACTGAGGTGATCCTCATTTGGGCCTGATCACTCCTGTTAGGACAGAACTGAGAGCCGGTGATGTCACCAAGTGCAACATGCTTTACTCCATCTGGAGGAGGCACTGCAGGCTGCAGCCAGCTCAGGGAGCTGGAGTCAGGTTTGGGTTAGGGTCAGACCCACCAGGGTTAGGGTCAGACCCAGCAGGGTTTGGGTTAGGGTTATGGTCAGACCCACCAGGGTTAGGGTCAGACCCATCAGGGTTTGGGTTAGGGTCAGACCCATCAGGGTTTGGGTTTGGGTCAGACCCATCAGGGTTAGGGTCAGACCCATCAGGGCTTGGGTCAGACCCATCAGGGTTTGGGTTTGGGTCAGACCCATCAGGGTTAGGGTCAGACCCATCAGGGTTTGGGTCAGATCCATCAGGGTTTTGGTTAGGGTCAGACCCACCAGGGTTAGGGTTAGACCCACCAGGGTTAGGGTTAGGGTCAGACCCACCAGGGTTAGGGTCAGGCCCACCAGGATTAGGGTTAGACCCACCAGGGTTAGGGTCAGACCCACCAGGGTTAGGGTTAGGGTCAGACCCACCAGGGTTAGGGTTAGGGTCAGACCCATAATGTCAGGCCCACCAGGGTTAGGGTCAGACTCACCAGGGTTAGGGTCAGACCCACCAGGGTTAGGGTTAGGGTCAGACCCACCAGGGTTAAGGTTAGGGTCAGATCCACCAGGGTTAAGGTTAGGGTCAGACCCACCAGGGTTAGGGTCAGACCCACCAGGGTTAAGGTTAGGGTCAGACCCACCAGGGTTAAGGTTAGGGTCAGACCCACCAGGGTTAGGGTCAGACCCACCAGGGTTAAGGTTAGGGTCAGACCCACCAGGGTTAGGGTTAGGGTCAGATCCACCAGGGGTAGGGCTAGGGTTAGGGTCAGACCCTCCAGGAGAAAGTCTTCACCCCCAAAGTTCAGCTGAATGAAATCTATTTCAGTGAATAATAAAGAAACTAATTTCTCTCCATAGGCCATCCCTGCATTAAGTTCTTCATTCTACCCACAAAGAGCCTGTATTTTTTCTATTTTGTTCTCAAAATAATAATCTTTAACCTCTAATCTTTAATCTCTAACCCTAACCCTATCTTTTAATTAGGTCAGTTTCACCTGCCTACATACAGTGAAATGTCCAAAACCATCATTTCTATTATTTTTAAGAGAGCTGATTTAATTAGAGTCTCTGAAGTGATGGAAAATAAAATAAAAAATTCTTCTCAACTCTCAGAACAGTTTGGATCCGTGTATGTGTGATTGTGTGTGTGTGATTGTGATTGTGTGTGATTGTGCGTGTGAGTGTATTTCCTTTCTTTTATTTACTTATTCGTGCTTGTCCTAACCCTACCCCTACCATTGTAATCGTTCCTTTCGTCTGTCAAAAATAACCTTATTTCACTTTTTACTGTCGTCATCAGTTTCTCATGCGCGGAGCTGCTGGCTCCGCCCATTTCTGGCTCTGTCTTCCTTTAGCCAATCAACGCGCGCCTCATTAGCATAATCACGACGAACCAGTCAAAATCTCGCGCGAGAGAAAGTTGCGCAGTTCAAAGGGTCTTTGATGAGGTCCTCTTTGATGTTTTCTCATTAACGTGAGGAATTATGTAAAGACCGTTGAAGGGGGACGTGCAGAAACACGTGACTCCTTTGATTCCTCTGATTGGCTAGAATTGATACGTACGACCGTTTCAAACCAGGAAGCTCTTAGAGAAATACTGGCGCGAATTGAGTTGTCAAGAAATGTTTGAAAATGATTTAGAATGAAAATTAAAACGGAAAACATGTTTGAAAATGATTTAAAATGGATCAAGGGTCAGACAGCTTGCAGCTTCAGCTGGACCTCCATTCTGATTCATCCTGATTGACACTTTAGAGCTGCTGCTCCTGGGGCCTAAAGTAGAACTGCTCCTGTCTCCTTCCTTGAATCCAGAATGGGGAAACACTTACAGAGCTAGAGTGTGTGTGTGTGTGTGTGTGTGTGTGTGTGTGTGTGAGTGAGAGAGCAAGAGAGAGAGAGAGAGAGAGAGACGTACTGATGGTGGGACACAGAACATGTGGGTGCTGTGGATCACCTCTGGGCCCTGAGCCTGGAGGCTTTTCTGACCCGAGCAGAGAACCAGCACCTCTCCCCAGTTGCAGACCTGCCACCTTCAGCCCCAGAGGCCAGTTCCTGATCTGATGTCTGCTCACACTCACCTTCCAGGTTCTGATCTGTGCTGGTATCCATTGCTCTGAAATCGTCTTTGTTCCATCAGCGTCTCAGCTCAGGGGTCAACGAGACCCACCCTCACAGCACCGAAGATGTTCCTCCGTTTCCAACAGCGTCTGCAGCTTCACCCCATCCACGCCACTGCCAGAACATCAAGACCGGTTGCCCTGGTGACAGCGGCCCAGGGCCTTCAGGACTTCTGGGATCGAATCTTTCCTTGACCATAAAGAAGCAGATGATGTCAGCCCGCTGACGCTGACCTACTTTTCCAGGTTCTCCCAGATGGACGTGGACGCCACCTGGGCTGGTGCCTGTCCGAGGTCAGGACGAACACAAGCCGGGGAGCACGCAGGAGGCCCCGGTCAGTCATGTGACACACGGAGGGGGAGGAGCTACTGAGAGGAGGCGTTCTTGTCTGGTGCTGCTGAGGTTCTGAGGTGTGTGTAGAACACGCTGCCCCAGCGCAGCACCACCAGTCGGACGGGCTCGCTCCGCCCTGACCTCCGCTCACCTTTCTCCATCTCACCTGTGGCCACCGCAAATACGACCGATGCTGTTGTTATGGTAACGTGAAAGCCTTCTGAATAGATCGATGCTGATTTTAGACACCTAAAATCTAAAAATAAGTAGCGTCATCAGGTCAAAATCAGCAATCTGAGACTTTACTGATCGAGCACAAGAGCTCATTAACGCCGACATCGCCAGAGGTTGGGGTTACAAAAGCTGACCTGTCTCTCTCTCTGCCTGTCCGTGTCTCTCTCTCTTCGTCTCACCGCTGATGCACAGTTGGACCACAGAAACCGTTTTTAATAAAATGCACATTTACAAAGATGCAACCAAACAAACTGAAAGTGCATCATAAATAGGAGTGAAGTCATTGAAGGTCAGACGTGGATCCAGGTGATCTGGTACATCTGGAGCGCGTAGCCTCCTTATTGCAGATGTTGCTGGTTCGCTGTGTTTCCATGCAGGAAACCTGACGGGAACTAACCGAGCTGAGGCTGAACCTTCGGAGGGTCTACACGCTTCAAAGCCAGAATCCAGAAGATTGAGTCTAGATTTCTGTTTAAAACATTCAATAAATCCACTTGATGAGGAGAAGAACGACTCTTCTCAAAATATCAGTTTTTCGTGTCCATCCTTTTTTTTAATGACACAAGCGGAAAGCGAGTCTGTGTGGTCTCCTGTGAAGATGAGGAGGATGAAGAGCAGAACTAAACAGACAATGGTGGAGATCCCAGAGTGTGATTTCCAGAAAGAGATGAGTTCTCCCTAGAAAGTTCTTTTCAGTGGATAAATCTTGACTTGGCCCCGTCCCTCAAATGTTCAGAGGACCGAAGTTCTGCCCATCTCTCATCCAGGTATCTAGGAGCCACGGGTTCCTGAACCAACAGCGGGGGGGATCGTGACACCGATGATCAGAGCTTTGGACCTTCGGCTACCTTCGGGCCAGGCTGGTCAGCAGGTCATGTGACTGCTTAAACCTTCAGGTGGGAAGGACCCCCCCGGGCTCGGATGGACGGAGCGAAATGAAATGCTGCTCAGACCAGTTCAAGAAAAGTGCAGTCAGACAAACCCTCCAACCTTTGAGGCACTTCTTTAAAAACGCCCCCCAATCAATAAAAAGGTATTATCAATCAGAATTCATTACCGGTGTTAAATTAATAACTTCATCTGGTACATTCTTGTTCCACAGCTGAAGAAAACAGACAAAAGGTGCATTAAAGGTTGGGACGTCCTGTTTGTCCAGAGACGTGACGGAGAACAGACGGAAGAAGACCAGAGGCCTCGCTGTCCTCCTGCACACCAGAGAAACCGTCCAGGGTCCAAAAGTAGCAGGACGCACACGTGTTGGTGACCCCGCCAGCCTTCCTCGACCCCGCAGGCTAAGGCGCCGTTATACTGACTCCTCCGTGGACAGCAGTAGAGGGTTGATGTATTCAAAGCCCTCAAACTCGGATTGGTCAATTCTCTTGATAACATCTCTGAGGAGACACGAGGACAACAATCAGAGCTGGAACCAGCACCGGATCAATCAGAACATTCTGAAGGTGAAAGTGGAGACAAACAAAGTCAGGGTCAGAGTTAGGGGAGTCAGGACAGCATCATCAGTGTGAGTCTACTGAATAACAAACATTGATGGGTGTGATTGGCAGGGATCAGTGGTCAGTCAGTGTGGGGGACTACACAGGAACTACTGACTTCAAACGGGAGATGCAGATGTTTGACCAGCAGTTGAATCCAGTGAGCTCTTCTCAGAAACTGGGCAGGTTTACTGGGAGGACCTGAGCATCCCTGTGGTGGTGCTGCAGTGCTCTGTTCTTCAGATGATCTGTGTTGGACGGTGAGCGTTGTTGGAGCTCTGGTGGTGATGAACAGGGAGTGGAGGACCTTCTAAAGGTCTCTGCAGACCACTGAAGCTCTTCAGACTCGTGTGCTGGCAGGAAGGATGAGGCTTTGAACGTCTAATCTCCTCAGGTTTTCCACAAACATCTCCTACACCCTCGTCTTGGTGACAGAGAGCTTCAGCTCCAGATCTTTCCCTACCATGCTGCGTTAGCTGCTGAGGGTCATAATCTCGCTCCTACATGGGTTCTGCTGGACCTCATCAAAGAATCTTATTCCACGTCAGTAAAGCTTCATTCATCTACTGTCTGGTACAACCCAGATTGTTCTCCAGCGTCACCACGTTCTTCCTGACTCCTCCGCTCCCCGAGGGGGCGGTCACATTCTGAGGGACCAGAATCAACTTCAGTCGAAAACATTTGAACAGGTTTTGCTGTTTAGTTGAAGGAACCAACAGAAGAGGACTTGAGACGTGAAGATGAGCAGGTCAGGACAGCTTATCAGAAGGAAGCACAAGAACCGTCATGGCGCCGGTGGCGATACTCACTCATCGTCCGGCGTGAGCTGCACAGGCTCGTTGGTAAACTGTGTGTCAAAGTTCTCCAGCCCATAATCATCTGAGACTTGAGGTTGGAAGGGCGGCGTCACCTCTTTCTTCTCAAGCTGCCAAGAAGAAAAAGAGGAAACTATTGACCAGAGAAGACAATTCCCTAAACAAGCGCCCGCTGCAGGAAGAGACAGACTGGCGCTGGACAGAAAAGGCTCCAGGACAAAAGTCTGAGGGGACATCAGAGGGTCCTCCACCAGGACACATCCCAGCTGGATGATGTCCTCTGAGGACACAACGTCCCACAGGTAGGCTCCAGCCGCCCACAGACTAACCACCTCATCCTGGTGGACCGCGCCCACCTTTGTCTTTGGTTGGCAGCTCTCGTTACCATGACGACCGCTTCCACTTTGATTTGTGTCTCATGGACGCTGGAGGCGGAGCGACCAGGACAAAGGAACGCCCCCAGGTCATCCACCACGACTCATCAACATAATCGGATTAACCAGAGAGGAGCTCTTCGCCGTCCCTCAGGAGACAAACCTCCTAATCAGAAGATCCCCGAGGTCTGTCTTCACACACACACACACACACACACACACACACACACACACACACACACACACACACACACACACACACCAGCTGGTGGATTCTCACCTGATCCCAGTCAATACTGCGGAAAAATGTGTGAGACTTGATGTCCTGGACACCAACATGGACCTGACAGCCCAGACGCTCCTTTGGATCCTGGAGGGGTAGAAGACTGGTTATACTGGGACAGAGAGGGTAGAGGACTGGTTATACTGGGACAGAGGGGGTAGAGGACTGGTTATACTGGGACAGAGAGGGTAGAGGACTGGTTATACTGGGACAGAGGGGGTAGAGGACTGGTTATACTGGGACAGAGGGGGTAGAGGACTGGTTATACTGGGACAGAGGGGGTAGAGGACTGGTTATACTGGGACAGAGAGGGTAGAGGACTGGTTATACTGGGACAGAGGGGGTAGAGGACTGGTTATACTGGGACAGAGGGGGTAAAGGACTGATTATACTGGGACAGAGAGGGTAGAGGACTGGTTATACTGGGACAGAGAGGGTAGAGGACTGGTTATACTGGGACAGAGAGGGTAGAGGACTGGTTATACTGGGACAGAGGGGGTAGAGGGCTGGTTATACTGGGACAGAGAGGGTAGAGGACTGGTTATACTGGGACAGAGAGGGTAGAGGACTGGTTATACTGGGAAAGAGGGGGTAGAGGACTGGTTATACTGGGGCAGAGAGGTAGAGGACTGGTTATACTGGGAAAGAGAGGGTAGAGGACTGGTTTTACTGGGACATTGGTTATTCAAGCAGCTGACTCTGTGTCCAGTTTGTGCTCAGTTGTTGGACTGGTGTGGACCTGCAGGTTCTAACCTTGTTGAGGAATCCCTTGAGGACGCTGGCAGCCTTTACCGACAGAGATCTGGGAATACGGATGGGCTTCTCCAAGATAACTGTTGAATGGGGTCAAGGAGAAGGAGGGTTCAGACCTGCTGGTGGGCGGAGCCACGCTGAGTAGTGATGGTCACCCCAGCAACAGTGACCTTTAACCTCAGCAAATCAACAATCACATGGAGTAACTGTCCACTGTCCACAGAGTCCACTGTCCACCTGTCTGGACACACATCTCTGGTGGACCTTCTCCTGATGGAGAAATCAGAGCTGGCGGTCCTCTTCCGCCTGTGAGTGTGACTGTCTCCATAGCAACCAAAGCAGAAAGAGTAGGTGAGCGTGTGTGCTGCTACCTTGGAACAGATACTCCTCGGTGTTCATGTCAGGGTTGTCTGTGATGATGTCGAAGGGAGATCTGCCCGCCATCATCTCGAACATCAGCACACCCAGCGCCCACCAGTCCACGCTGAAGCCTGACGCAACACAACGGCCCCATGAGCGTCTGGCCGCAGGCCTGGCCGACGCTCCACTCACCGTAGTCCTCTCCTCTCAGGATCTCCGGAGCGATGTAGTTTGGTGTTCCACAGAAGGTGCTGGTGGTGTCACCCGGCTGAATCCCCTCCTGACAGAGGGTGACGATGGAGGACGTTTAAAGAGACGCTGGACATCATCCACCTCTAAACATCACCAGTCTTACTTTGCACATTCCGTAGTCTGTGAGTTTGACGTGTCCTTCATGGTCCAGGAGCACGTTGTCCAGCTTCAGGTCACGGTAGATGATTCCCTTTTCATGCAGGAAGTTCAGAGCGATGCAGATTTCAGCAGCATAAAATCTGCAAAGAAGAAGAGTTCAGAGGTTACAGGTGTACCTCCTGAGTGTTCCTCACTGAAGGACCAACAGAGGTTTGTTGAGAGGAGACCAGAACCTCCACCATGGGCGTCACCCTTGAGGTGACTCATTTAAGCTCCAAACTGGATGTGGACCTCCTTCTGCTCTGCTACCCTCTCAGAGCAGCTCTGCCTCAGGGCCCAATAAACCCAGTACAGGCCTGTTCTGTTCAAAACGCCTTCACCTCCCAATGCTGCCCGTTTCCTCCAGGTTAGGAGTGAAGGTCTTACCTGGCATGTTCTTCAGGAAGCTTTCGCTGTCGTTGCATGTGAAACATCAGGTCACCACCTTTGACGTACTCAATGACCAGAAACAACCTGGGGAGCAGACAGGAGAGTCAGTCGTCTGACTGACCCTAACCCCACACGTGCACATGCACGTGCACGTTCTCTCATGTGTGAAGAAGCCTTCAGGAGTCGTGTGGTTTAGAGCAAGACCACGACGTCCTTACCGACTCTGTGTCTGGAAACAGGAGTGGAGGCCAACCAGGAAAGGGTTGGATGACGCCTGCTCGAACACATGCTTCTCCGTCTGAACCCAGTCGATGTCCTGCACGAGGACCAGAGGAGAAGGTTCATCCAGAATCAGCCACATCATCAGCCACCTGACCACTAATCAATAATTCAGCCAAAGCCTTTTTGTTAAGATCCTCCCAGGATCTAGTCTAGACCCAACCCTAACCCTGGTCCACAAGATGTCGTTTTGGCGTCCTGGGCTTCACCAATCATCATCGTTCAGGTTTGGTCTGAGGGGCTGACCTCACGAACCTCCTAGAGCTTTGGTAACTTTGATCTAGCTTCATCGTTTGATCTAAAGGGACCTTCGCTGGCAGGGTTAACCCTTTCACCTTCACTAGGATTAGGATTAACCATTTCACCTTCACACATTCACTAGGGTTAGGGTCAGCACTTTCACCTTCAAACATTCACTAGGGTTAGGGTTAACCCTTTCACCTTCACTAGGGTTAGGATTAAGCCTTTCACCTTCACTAAGTAAGGTAGTGGTCCACAGCACCACTACCTTACGTGTCAAACATAACCCGTATGAGTTGCTGGTTAACCAGATTAAGCATTCACTGCATGCACGTTATGTTCTAGGCTGGACAACAGCCCTCTCTGGCGGAGAAGAAGGGAAGCACACCCCAACGGCATGGCAATACAAGAGAGTTTGACGACAGACATGCGACACAATAACTACACACTTTCCTCTAAAAGAATTCAGTGAAAACAGGATAGATGTTTTTAGATTTGACACATGCTCTGTGTCAACAACACAGGGAAATTACTTCATAGTTGCTCTGAGATAAGCCCCGCCTCCAAATCAAGTCCACCTTTAAATCAGCCCTGCCTCCAAATCAGAATCTGAAAACATGAATTCATCCATCCATCCGTCCATCCCTTTGTTCCTCTTGTTCCTCCTTAAAGGGTGGTGGGGGGACAGGACACACACATTCACACACTCACACCTAAGGACAATTCAGAGTCTCCCATCAAGCTCCTCCCCAGCTGCTCGTGTCTGTGGACTGGAGGAAGCTGGAGGACCTGGAGGAACCACAGAAGGACCCCAGGTTCCCCCAACAGGGATTAGAACCTGAAACCTTCTTGCTGTGAGGGGACAATGCTGACCGCCACAAATATGAATTCAGATTGAGATTAATAGATTGTTGTCCATCAGGGTCTCCATCAGGGTCTCCATCAGGGTCTCCATCAGGGTCTCCATCAGGTTCAGGGTCTCCATCAGGGTCTCCATTAGGTTCAGGGTCTCCATCAGGGTCTCCATCAGGTTCAGGTTCTCCATCAGGGTTTCCATCAGGTTCTGGGTCTCCATCAGGGTCTCCATCAAGGTTTCCATCAGGTTCTGGGTCTCCATCAGGGTCTACATCAGGTCTTGTTTTTTGGTGCAAACATGTCAACAGAAACCGACACTAACCCTAACCCCCAACCCTGACCCCCAACTCTGACCTCCGACCCTGACCCCCAACCCCCGACCCTGACTCCCGACCCTAGCTACACATCAGTCTGTCACATGATGAAGACATCATCAGGGTCAGGATCAGGGGCAAGGTCAGGGGTCATGGTTAGGCCCCGGCAGGACATCCTACCTCATCATCGTGGACCAGCTCTTTCTTCACCACCTTCATGGCGTACATCTGGTTATTCTTCTTCAGACGCACCAGCAGAACTTTGGCGTAGCTGCCCCGCCCGATCACTCGGATCAGCTCGAAGTCCGGCAGGCCCAGAACCAGAGCCTGGGACAGCTTCATGCCGCCGAGGCCGTCCACCACCGCACTGATGTCCTGCAGAGTTCAAACAGGTCAAACAGCTCGGTGAGCATCGGACCAGCCACTCCTTCCCCCCGCGACCTTCTCACCTCAGGATCTTCGGTTTTAGCCTCCATTCGCTCGTGTGGTAAGAACACTGAAACAAACAGAGTTTAGTCATCAAGGTCAGCTGGAGGTCAGGGTCAGGGTGGAGGTCAGGGTCAGGTGGAGGTCAGAATCAGGGTCGGCTGGAGGTCAGGATCAGCAGGAGGTCAGGGTCAGGGTGGAGGTCAGGGTCACCCTCCAGGAACAGCGAGGAGCCTCACCGGCATCTGCGTCCTCGCCATGATCTGGTGGAAGATCCTCCTCGCTCTTGTCATCTGGAGGGGGTTCCTGCGACGGCATGACTGGATCCTGGAGGAGAAGCAGCAGGTCACGTCTCCGCTCACAAGGTCAAAGGTCAAACTGCTGAAGGTCACCCACCATAAGCATGGGGCAGGTCTGGGGGAGGAGCCTGTGGCAGCGCTTATGGAGCAGCACGTTGCAGTTGATGCACTTGTAGCCCGGCGTCCTGACGCCCCATATCCTGTCAGCGCAGTGGCCGCAGGACTGCACACACGCAGCAGCCAGGTCATGTGACCAGCCACGCACAGGGATATACAGATACGGCACAGACACACAACCACAGGTACACAACCACAGGTAAACAACCACAGGTAGACAACCACAGGTACACAACCACAGACACACAACCACAGGTACACAACCACAGACACACAACCACAGGTACACAACCACAGACACGCAACCACAGGTACACAACCACAGACACGCAACCACAGGTACACAGGTGAAAGGTCACAGTGGAACAAGCATTTCCTCAAGATGAATGTGAATATATGTTGTATTGTAAAGACTGTTGTGGTCTCTGACAATGGCAGCACTTCCTCTTGTTATTGATGATAGATTCTCCTGTGATCTCCGCAGGTTTAACTTTGAAGCTTTGATCTTTCTAATAAATGTTAACTAAGGCATCAGCTGCACTCCCTCTGCCCTGGATCAGTGATAACAGTCAGTCAGACTCACATGTGGGTAACAGTAAAGGTGTTTTTGTGTACTGTCACTCACCCCGTTAAAGCGTTTAGTCTGGAAGACGTGTCCGTTCTCCCGGTACAGCCGCCGCCATCTTCTGGCTCCGCCCCTATAAGTGGACTCTACGGGACAGGAAGTGTTATTAACTTCACATTCCATCACATTGCAACATACACAACATTGCAACTGGAACTGCAGTGTGAGTTTCTATGGTAACCATGCAGCACATGTCCTGTTCCCATGGCAACAACTGTTGACTACAACTGTGCAACAACAACCACAGATTCATCCTGCAGCAACATGTGACCCACCTGTGACATCACAGACCATGCGACACACCTGCTGCGTTTACACCTTCATCACAAACACACACCGTTTCCATAGTAACTAAGTATGACTGAACAGAATCAGGTAGTTGGATATTTGTACTGGTTATACTGGGACAGAGTGGACTGATGACTGGTTATAATGGAGCATACTGGGTTCAGAGGTCACCATCATCATCACCATCATCATCACATTATCATCACCATCATTTTCATCACTATCATCATCACCATCATCATCACCATCATCATCATCACCATCATCATCTTCATCATCACCATCATCATCATCATCATCATAACCACCATCATCATCATCATCACCATCATCATCTTCATCATCACTATCATTATCATCACCACCATCATTGCCATCATCACAATCATCTTCATCATCACTATCATCATCATCACCATCATCAACATCACTATCATCATCACCATTATCATCATCCTCATCATCATCACCATCATCATCATCACCATCATAATCATCATCATCATCATCATCATCATCACCATCATCATCACCATCATCACCAGCATCATCATCACCATCATCCTCACCATCATAATCATCATCATCATCATCACCACCATCATCACCATCATCATCATCATCATCATCACCATCATCATCATCACCACTACCATCATCACCATCACCATCCTCACCACCACCATCATCACCATCATCATCATCATCATCATCATCACCATCATCACCAGCATCACTATCACCATTTCATCAACACTTTAGTGGAGCTGATTCCTTTGGAGAGTAGGTCGATGACTAGATGGCTGCTGAGGCTCATCAGAAAGTTCTTGTTGAGGATCCAGACAGGTTGTGTCCATCATCAGCACACTGGTCATCCTCATCGTGACAGGATGATCATGTTGAAATCAATCTTATGACACGTTTGGACGTACTTCCTGTGTGACAGGAAGCAGAAAGAGCGCAGTGTGACTGCTGTGTCAGGATGCCACATCTGTCTCCCACAATGCACTTCTGCATCAGTAGAGAGCCCAGCTTGTCCAGGCAGAACAATGGCAGGTCTGTCCCACCATCAACGTTGTCCTGAAGGTCCTCACAGAGGTACACAAACCACACAAACAGGGCTGAAAAATGCACGCAACTATCACACACAATGACTTTAGGTGATGAAGATCACCACTATCTTCTGCTGTCAGGTCACCACTGCTGGATGAAGAACACGTGGGCGAGGTGCAGCACCGCAGCAGGGAGACACGTTACTGAGGCAGCTATTTCTGGAGTCAGAGATGCATCCAAATAAAGATACATGCTCAGGCTGGGGGGGTCTGCCTCCACATTTAACAAGACCATCATCACTACATTGAACATCATCATCACTGTCACAATCACCATCATCACCATCATCATCATCACCATCATCATCACCATCATCATCATCATCATCACCATCATCACATCATCACCATCACCATCATCATCATCACCGTCATCATCATTATCATCATCACCATCGTCATTACCATCAATATCCCCATCACTATCATCATCATCATCATCATTATCACCATCATCATCACCATCTTCATCATCACCATCATCATCACCATCATCATTCTCATCATCACCATTAATATCATCATCACCATTATCATCATCATCACTATCTTCATCATCACCACCATCATCATCACCATCATCATTCTCATCATCACCACCAGCATCACTATCTTCATCACCATCATCATCATCACCATCATCATCATCATTATCATCACCACCATCATCATCACAATCATCATCATCACCATTGTCCCCATCATCATCACCATCACTCTCAACATCATCATCATCACCATCATCAATCATCACCATCACCATCATCATCACCATCATCATCACCCTCACTCTCATCATCATCATCATCATCACCATCATCACCATCATCATCATCATCACCATCATCATCATCATCCTCACCATCATCATCACCATCATCATCATCCTCACCATCATCATCATCATCATCATCATCATCCTCATCATCACCATCACCATCACCATCATCACCATCATCATCATCCTCACCATCATCATCATCATCATCATCATCATCATCATCACCATCACCATCATCACCATCATCATCACCATCATCACCATCATCATCATCATCATCATCATCACCATCACCATCATCATCACCATCACCATCATCACCATCATCATCACCATCACCACCATCATCATCATCCTCACCATCATCATCATCATCATCATCATCATCATCATCACCATCATCACCATCATCATCATCCTCACCACCCTCACTCTCATTATCATCATGAAGGCTATCTTGATGAATTAGCTATTCTCTTCATCACTCTATCCATCATAACAACCGCAGCATCGGTACACTCACTAACATCAAGAGACAAACGTGATGACATCAACGATGAACTGTTGAATCACGTTAAAATCCTGATTCACAAAAAATCCCGCCTAACGTAGCTCTGCCTGACAGACAAACTGTTGAGGAGGAAGGACGTGTAAGAAGCCTCAGAGTGTCTGAAACAGACAAGAAGGTTGAGATTTTCCTACGACATGATTTAATAAGATGCGTGACCTTGAGGATGTTCTGGGTGAGGTTTTACTTTTCTCCTCTTTTGACGTTCCCAGCAGCATGAGGCCTGATGAAGATGATCATGTGACTCCTGGCTACTCCAGGATGGAGCAGGCCTGTCCTCCATATGCAAGCTTCAATCACACCATTATGGTGCTAATCTCTGTTTTCCCTTTGGATTACAGCACGTAGCAGTTTCATTGCTTTTCCCAGCTCTGCCTCAACCATTGACGCCTGACCCAAGACCATCAGTCCCAATTGTGACTGTCAGCTGAGGCTGACCCACCAGTACCATCAGAGAGGAAGCAGTAAATCAGTAACAGGGCCGTAAACAACAATAATTAATCAATGTCATGATCTTTCATGAGGAGGCTTCAAATGTTCTGAAGCTGTGAAACAATTAATTCAATTTAGCTACTTCATTATGTCAGTATTTTCAGGATTACAGGTATTAATCCAGATGGAGTTCTCTGATCTTGTTTCACTGTTCATTAGAACAAACAGCCAATCAGAGCTTTCTGAAGCCTGCATCATGTAGCAACAGGTTCAGCCGCGCCTCTTCATTAATATTAAACTTTAACATTAAACTTCCTACATCGCTCTGAGAGATCCCCTGCTAGGAATGTCTAAGATAAGTTAGGCGCTCAGGCCCAGAAGTTCTAACACAGCAGTTCTTAACCTTGTTGGAGGAACTGAACGCCCCAGTTTCATATTCACTGAGCCCTCCTTTATTGAAAAATAAAATATGATTTTTTTTTCAAATTCAAGACATCAGTCTACGTTTTGCTGGTGCACAAAATGAACCGTGTATTAACATCACTGTGTCCAAAGAACAAAACCAACACAGTGCATGAACTCACAACAAATTACATACCTCTTCACAAAGACATGACCTTTTTAATACAACCACACTGAAATGGTTTTCATTTTTAACCTTATGTATTCAAATAATTAACTTATTGTATTGATGCTATTTATTGTTTTTAAAATTCAACACACACCCATCACCTAATTTCCCTCAGGCTACAATAATGAATACTTTGTGCATCTAATCAGTGTGACTTCTGCTGTTGCCTTTGAGAGACCAGTTCAGAAATGTGTGGCTTCACCTTGGCAAGTGCCACTCTCATGTCATTTCCAGAGCAAAGTCTGTTCCTTTTCTTGGTTTTTATGTCCAGCATCCTCGAATTGTTCGCAAAGATATGTCGTAACAAATGGTATAAACATTTCCAGGGCTCTCTTAGCGATAAAAGGGATGTAGCATGATCTGCAGCCAGTGATGGCCAAGCGGGGCGTGTCCTCACCAATGTGTGTCTTGACCTCTGTCGAACCCCTGACACTGACTCACCCAACACCAAGGGTTCCATCGAACCCAGGTTAAGAACCACTGTTCTAACGTTTGTAGAACGAGCAGGAAAGCTGCAGCAGAAGCCAGGAGGACTGACCCGGGTCGTGGACCTAGACTACTGTTGGTGAGCCCACCCGCTGTGGACCGCTGGTTCTCCCACCGGAGCTGTGAGGAACAGCAGCTTTACGGAGATGATGAGACGATGTCCTCCACAGCTCAGCTCTTTCCTCTGGACTCTGTTGGTCCAGATTGCGGTTCCCACAGGACAGAAATCTGAAGGCCTGAACCGGACCGAAGAACAACAAACTCTGAGCAGACACAATCCTACATTTCCCATCATGCATCTGGAACATCTCAGTAATGTCCAGCTTTTAGTCCAACCACTCCAAGAAAACAGAAACAAAATTTCATTTCTTTTGCTCCATCACGACAAACGCTGTGAGCACCATCTCTCTCTCTCTCTCTCTCTCACACACACACACACACACACACACACACACACACACACACACACACACACACACACACGATCTCAAGGTCAGTCTGCACGTTTCTGGACTGACAGCTGTCAGTTACCACAGAAATGGACGAACGAGTCTTCATGTGGACGCCCAATCACATCCTGTACAACACACAGACACACACACACACACACACGCACACTGACAGGTGCTACAGTCATGCTAACACTGCTAGCAGGTAGCATGATCACCATCTGAACACAAATACAGTAAAGGACACACACACATACACTCACACACACACTGAAATCCGGAGCAGATGTGGTCTTAGATGAGATTATGTGAAAAAGGATGGATGCAGACAGAGCGCTCACCGTTTCTTCTTCTTTCCTCTCTCCTCTTTCAGCACATAATCCAGGCTGTGTGTGTGTGTGTGTGTGTGTGTGTGTGTGTGTGTGTGTGTGTGTGTGTGTGTGTGTGTGTGTGTGTGTGTGTGTGTGTGTGAAGATACGCACTCCTACATCCCCTCCTCCACCCTCCTCCCTGGATTACTTTAATGATGTGCCTCCTCTCTCGGCTGTATCCCTGCGCTCGTTCTCCTTCACACGCTGGTGCAGAAAATAACAAAAGAAAAGATGGAGGCCTCTCTCACTGGGCTCACAGTGTCGCTCGCCCCACCGTGCTGTGTGATGCAGCAGAGCTGGAAGCTCCGCCTCCCTCAGGGGAGACAGTGGTGCCACACAGCTGAGAGGAGGATGCTGGGAGGGAGTGGGTGGGGCTGTGAGGGGGTGTGGCCATGTGACATACACGCACACACACGCGCAGGCACGCACAAGCATGCACAAGCACACACACGCATACACACACACACATACACACAGGCACACACACACACTCACTCACACTCACTCACACACACACTCACACACACACACACTCACTCACTCACACACCCAGACACACACACTTACACACACACAGGCACACACACACTCACTCACACACTCACTCACTCACTCACTCACACACAGAGGCACACACACATGCACACACACTCACTCACTCACACACACACCCACTCACACACACACTCAGACACACAGACACACACACTCACACACACACTCACACACACACTGTACTAGGACTACCAAGTTACTCACTACACTATCAAAGTGAGGACGTTCTGCTGGTCCTAACCCTAACTGAAAGGACTGTGGGAGGGTCCAGACCTGGTTTAAGGGTTAGAACTGGGTCAGAGGTCAGGGGTCAGAGGTCAGGGGGTTAGTTGGGTTAGGGTCAGGGGCTGGCTAATATGTTATGTCTCTGAAGGTCCTCACAAAGACAGAAGTACAAAGATGTGTGTGTGTGTGTGTACTCACTATCCTCGCCAGGACAGGACATGCCAGGCTGCTGAGGAACACTGGGGAAGACTGCAGAAGATCAGAGGAATGGAGTGAGGATGAAGGTGTGATGAAGTGATGAAGGTGTGATGAAGTGATGAAGGTGTGATGAAGTGATGTAGGTGTGATGAAGTGATGAAGGTGTGATGAAGTGAAGGTGTGATGAAGTGATGAAGGTGTGATGAAGTGATGAAGTGATGAAGGTGTGATGAAGTGAAGGTGTGATGAAGTGATGAAGGTGTGATGAAGTGATGAAGTGATGAAGGTGTGATGAAGTGATGAAGGTGTGATGAAGTGATGAAGTGATGAAGGTGTGATGAAGTGATGAAGTGATGAAGTGATGAAGGTGTGATGAAGTGATGAAGTGATGAAGGTGTGATGAAGTGATGAAGTGATGAAGGTGTGATGAAGGCTCACCGTGCAGCAGCAGCTTGGACTTCCGTCGACTGTAAATCCGAAGAGCCTCCTGCAGCTCCATCTGGGATGAGATGGTACACGGATCTCCTGGAAACAACAAAATGCCGCCTGAGATCAGTGAAGACCTTCAACACCCACATCTGGATCGACTAGGACAGGACACCAATCACCATCTCCATGGCAACCTGCCCAAGTTTGATTTCTGATCAGTTTCATCTGGAATGACATGATTGACAGCTGAGGATTCTCAGGTGGGTTCTCCTCAAGTGGGTTGTTCTCAGGTGGGTTCTCCTCAGGTGGGTTCTCCTCTGGTGGGTTCTCCTCAGGGGGGTTCTCCTCTGGTGGGTTCTCCTCAGGGGGGTTCTCCTCAGGGGGGTTCTCCTCTGGTGGGTTCTCTTCAGGTGGGTTCTCCTCAGGTGGGTTGTTCTCAGGTGGGTTCTCCTCAGGTGGGTCATTCTCAGGTGGGTTCTCCTCAGGTGGGTTCTCCTCAGGGGGGTTCTCCTCAGGGGGGTTCTCCTCTGGTGGGTTCTCTTCAGGTGGGTTCTCCTCAGGTGGGTTGTTCTCAGGTGGGTTCTCCTCAGGTGGGTTGTTCTCAGGTGGGTTCTCCTCAGGGGGGTTCTCCTCTGGTGGGTTCTCTTCAGGTGGGTTCTCCTCAGGGGGGTTCTCCTCTGGTGGGTTCTCTTCAGGTGGGTTCTCCTCAGGGGGGTTGTTCTGAGGGGGGTTGTTCTCAGGTTGGTTCTCAGGTGGGTTGTTCTCAGGTGGGTTCTCCGCAGGTGGGTTCTCCTCAGGTGGGTTCTCCGGTTGGTACTCCTGAGGTTGGTTCTCAGGTGGGTTCTCCTCAGGTGGGTTCTCCTCAGGTGGGCTCTCCAGTTGGTACTCCTGAGGTTGGTTCTCAGGTGGGTTCTCCTCAGGTGGGTTCTCCAGTTGGTACTCCTGAGGTTGGTTCTCAGGTGGGTTCTCCTCAGGTGGGTTCTCCTCAGGTGGGTTCTCCAGTTGGTACTCCTGAGGTTGGTTCTCAGGTGGGTTGTTTTCAGGTGGGTTCTCTGGTTGGGTCTCCTCAGGTTGGTTCTCAGGTGGGTTGCTCTCAGGTGAGTTCTCAGGTGGGTTGTCATGAGAATGTAAACGTGACCTTTGAATGTGTATGAAGAGGTGACCAAACACAAACATCTGCTCTTCCAGACGAGTGTCACCAAAGACTTACAGAGGTCAGAGGTCAGCGTTAATAACAAAGGTCACACCCACCTTCATCATCAATCCACTTCAACGTGATTGGCTGTAACCTGGCAACACTGCAGAGCATCTTCAGCTCCTCATAGAGCCGGTCAAAGGTTAACGAGGCTGGGAATTCCATGATCAGCATGTCCCTGAATGCAATATGGACAGGAGAAATGACTGGTTACACTGGGACAGAGAGGGTAGAGGACTGGTTATACTGGGACAGAGGGGGTAGAGGACTGGTTATACTGGGACAGAGAGGGTAGAGGACTGATTATACTGGGACAGAGAGGGTAGAGGACTGGTTATACTGGGACAGAGGGGGTAGAGGACTGGTTATACTGGGACAGAGAGGGTAGAGGACTGGTTATACTGGGACAGAGGGGGTAGAGGGCTGGTTATACTGGTTATACTGGGACAGAGGGGGTAGAGGACTGGTTATACTGGGACAGAGGGGGCAGAGGACTGGTTATACTGGGACAGAGAGGGTAGAGGACTGGTTATACTGGGATTGAGAGAGGTTGATGGTTCAGATCTGTAACCACTGGCTCTTCACTACAATAATACTGACTCCTTTTCTTAAATCTTGCTGATAATTATCTATATAATAATATAATTAACGGGGTTTTTTTTCTGCTACTTGTCGACCCCCCCTCTATCTCCCGCACCCCTTCTGCCCCCCTCTCAACTCCTGCCACCCCTAACCCCCCCCCATCGCGCCCCTCTGCAACCTCCCCCCGCTGCTCCTTGATGGGACCTTTGAAGCCTGGTCGGTGACTCATTAGTGAACCAGTTCAACCCAGTATGAGACCAGTCACACCAGAGTCAGAGTCCACCTGTGGAATGTTCCACACCCACACAGCGCAGCTCTGCCCAGTTTAACCAGTCCACTTATCAGCCATCGATACATTCATTGATTGATTTCTGATCAGGTGTGATCGGGTGACGTCACCTCTTTCATGAAGACTCTCTCCCCTTTTGGGTCTTCCGAGCTTCAACGTGTTCTTTGAACTCACCTTCGGTAATGCGCTTTAATCTTCACCGACCCCCGGTCCCGGTCCGGGTCCCGGTCCGGGTCCCGGTCCATGACGCGTCCGCTGGTGATCTGCCGACCCTCGCAGCCTACCTGGAGGACCAGCTGATCTTCTGACCAGGTGAATCAGGAGCGCTTGGAGGGAAAAGTTCTCTGCAAAGTTTCTGCATCAGAATCCGCTGCTGCTGCTGCGTCAGATACACCTGAGAGGCCGCTTCCGGTTTCAAAATAAGACTCAACAATAAAACTATTCATGGCGCTATTCAACGTCTGCGTTTGGGTGGAGCTTTAACTTTGACAGGTAGTCTTCGGGACAGATGTTTAACTCTAACAGAATGAAACAGAACGTCCAGATGTGCAGAGGCAGATGTGTCCTCAAAGGGACTCTGAGAACTGAGGTGAGCCTTTATCTTCAGCTGTGGGACCTCTGTGGTCACCTGTGAAGACCTCTAATCCTTAATTCTGGAACTGTCGTCGCTTCACTGTCGAGGAGAACCCACCTGAAGAGAACCCACCAGAGGAGAACCCCCCTGAGGAGAACCCCCCTGAGGAGAACCCACCAGAGGAGAACCCACCTGAGGAGAACCCACCTGAGAACAACCCACCTGAGGAGAACCCACCTGAGAACAACCCACCTGAGGAGAACCCACCTGAAGAGAACCCACCAGAGGAGAACCCCCCTGAGGAGAACCCACCAGAGGAGAACCCCCTGAGGAGAACCCACCAGAGGAGAACCCCCCTGAGGAGAACCCACCAGAGGAGAACCCACCAGGGGCGGATCCAGGTGATTTTCCTATAACTTCTTTTGATTGATCTGCTGCTGAGCCAAAAACAAAAGGAGGTTCGGAGACCCTAAACCAGAGGAAGAACATCCAAATGTAAAATGTGAAATAAAGCATGGATCATTCTTCCGCGACACTGGTCTCACACATTGTGCCCCTACGGTGGCCCTACTGGCCATGTGTCTTCCACTCAATAAATAACAATAAAATATTTATACTCATCATTCAACAATTTTGATATGTCTTAAGTAGAAAATAATACCATATCCTTGTTTGCTCCACCTGACGTCGGCCAGACCTCCACAGAAGCTGCGTGACCTTTAAACATTGAAGTTCACGTTGAGGTAGAACGCAGCCTGGACCTCGTTTGTAGGTGGTGTGGACGTGCAGAACTTCTGTTAAAACAATGTCTTTGAAGAGGCAGACCTTCATCTTCATCCTCCGTAGCTGGACAGCAGCAGAGCTACAGGCTCCGCTCCCTTTCTATTGGTAAAGGTTCTGGGACCAGCAGTACACCAGTGGTCTACTGGGATGGTTTATTATCACGTGTAATATCAACTGCCTTTAACGTCTCCGAGCAGCAGCTTGCTGCCTTGCTCGAGGGTGCTGGGGCTGCTTGTTGATCTTTTCTCACTCTGGATCCAGAAAAAGCACCAGTGTGGTTTCAGAACCTTCAGAGAATCCTGGTCATGTCCATGTGTCTGGGTGTTGATGCTGTTTACGTCTGCTGTGTCCAGAGCGTCCCTGTGTCTGTCCCCAGCAGGGAGGCCGCCTCACTCTAATGTCCCTGCTGGGTCCCGCACACATTTAAAGTGAACACGTTAACTCTGACTGTTCCAACATTCCCTGTTTTGTGTTTGTGTGTACTTCACAAGCACCATGAAAATAGAACACATTGAAAATGTGTGTGTGTAGGTGTGTCAGTGTGTGTAGGTGTGTGTCAGCCCTGTAGGTGTGTTCATATATAAATGCATGAGGGACTGACATGATATCTAAACACGTATGTTATTCTAAATGGTGCCTCAGAGGCGGATTATTTTAATTTAGCTGAACCTGTAGTTTGAGATTGACTGCACATGTTTGGATTCGAACCGCCACCTTCAGCAACAGTGTAAACCTGAGTAACGCCCCGGTCTGCCGCCAGGGGGCGCTGCTGCTCACGGCGGTGAACGAAGAAAGCCTCCACGTTCTTCTCAGTTTTATTTGTTAGCGCTCTAACGAAGCTGCAGCGCACGTCTGAAAGAGCTTATTATACATTTAAATAAATGTGGCGTCTTACATCAGCAAGAACTCAAATGTAATAAAAACAACTTGGTGGTAGTTGGTCTGATGAACACATAAAAGTCTGAAATTGTGTCTATAAATCATCAGTACCTGACTGATGAAGGCCATCAAAGCAGGTTCTACTGGAGCCAGACACAGAGAGGGTAGGACTGGTTATACTGGGACAGAGTGGGTCCCAGTATAACCAGTCCTCTACCCTCTCTGTCCCAGTATAACCAGTCCTCTACCCCCTCTGTCCCAGTATAACCAGTCCTCTACCCTCTCTGTCCCAGTATAACCAGTATAACCAGTCCTCTACCCCCTCTGTCCCAGTATAACCAGTATAACCAGTGCTCTACCCCCTCTGTCCCAGTATAACCAGTATAACCAGTGCTCTACCCCCTCTGTCCCACCCTGTCTCTTTACCATGTTAACATCTGGAGGACAAATGGGCTCAGAAAGAGCACAGATGAAGAAGGGATGATTTGCTCTCCTCTGGTCAGTCCCCAGCAGAAGGAGGGGAGGAGTGTGTGAGCTGCGTTCTTCAGCTGGACCTCCACAGGGTAGTGGTCGCTCACCTCCAGGGCCTGGAGGGACGGGACAGAGGACACAGGGACAGGACGTCCTGTGAGCTTCAGTGTGTCAGTGTGTGTCGGTGTGTGCAGATGTGTGTCGGTCCTGTAGGTGTGCGTCAGTGTGTGTCGGTCCTGTAGGTGTATGTCAG
>CAJVRN010000064.1:14307500-14407500 GCA_911728415.1 Lagocephalus sceleratus | reverse complement strand
TGGAGATAAGTTAGTTTCGAGCAATAGGACAACGGGTTCCAAGCACCGCCCATCTAATCGATGGGAATGAAAAAATCCAAGCTCTGGTTGGTTCTTCTCTAATACTGACTCCCGCCCCCCGTCGCTCATGCTGCCTCGATTGCACCAGAGAAGAAGATACGAGTTTTTGCCCCGAATACGAATATGTCAACAAGTGCTCCACCGAGCAGGAAGCGCAACATCAGCTCTACATACATGTGTGAGCAGCTCTACATACGTGTGTGTGAGCAGCTCTACATGCGTGTGTGTGAGCAGCTCTACATGCATGTGTGAGCAGCTCTACATGCGTGTGTGTGAGCAGCTCTACATGCGTGTGTGTGAGCAGCTCTACATACATGTGTGAGCAGCTCTACATGCGTGTGTGAGCAGCTCTACATGCGTGTGTGTGAGCAGCTCTACATACGTCTGTGAGCAGCTCTACATGCGTGTGTGTGAGCAGCTCTACATGCGTGTGTGAGCAGCTCTACATGCGTGTGTGTGAGCAGCTCTACATGCGTGTGTGAGCAGCTCTACATACGTGTGTGTGAGCAGCTCTACATACGTGTGTGAGCAGCTCTACATATGTGTGTGTGAGCAGCTCTACATACGTGTGTGTGAGCAGCTCTACATACGTGTGTGTGAGCAGCTCTACATGCGTGTGTGTGAGCAGCTCTACATACGTGTGTGAGCAGCTCTACATGCGTGTGTGTGAGCAGCTCTACATGCGTGTGTGTGAGCAGCTCTACATGCGTGTGTGAGCAGCTCTACATACGTGTGTGTGAGCAGCTCTACATGCGTGTGTGAGCAGCTCTACATACGTGTGTGTGAGCAGCTCTACATGCGTGTGTGTGAGCAGCTCTACATGCGTGTGTGTGAGCAGCTCTACATGCGTGTGTGTGAGCAGCTCTACATACGTGTGTGAGCAGCTCTACATGCGTGTGTGTGAGCAGCTCTACATGCGTGTGTGTGAGCAGCTCTACATACGTGTGTGAGCAGCTCTACATATGTGTGTGTGTGAGCAGCTCTACATACGTGTGTGTGAGCAGCTCTACATACGTGTGTGTGAGCAGCTCTACATGCGTGTGTGTGAGCAGCTCTACATACGTGTGTGTGAGCAGCTCTACATACATGTGTGTGAGCAGCTCTACATACGTGTGTGTGAGCAGCTCTCCAGCAGAAGCTTGTGAAGTCACTCACGAGCCCAGCTCACGGATGAGTGTCTGCAGACCTTCTTCTGTCTGTGAGCAGTGTTGTTCCGACTTTCTGAAGCTAGCTTCGGCCCAGCAGCACCAGCCTTCTCACTAAATGAACGCATTAAATTAACGTCTGAAGATCAACTGTGTCTCTCAATCATTGTTTTTAGCTAAATTTAAGGTGTGTGCAGCCCGCGGGGCCCTGGCAGGGAGCCCGTGTGGCCCACGGCCCACTTGCTGGAAAAGGTTGGGGACCCCTGATTTAGACTGTCATTCATTCATTCATTCAGTCATTCATTCATTCAGTCATTCATGGGGACTCTCCTGTATGTGTGTGAAGTGGCCACCGGGGGGCGCTGCTGCTTTGTGTTTGAAAAGGAAAGCTTAATAAACAAAAACCTCGAAACAAGTTTGTTCAAAAGGATCTGAAAGTTCTGTTGTGAACGAAGTCTGAGACGCAAATTTATGACATTAGCTCTACATTAATACGACATTAACTCTATATTTACTCTACATTAACGCTACATTAACGCTACATTAACACTACATTACCTACATTACCTACATTACCTGCGTTCAAGCCGACTTTGTCCTCCAGATGAAGCTTTCAGTCGTGTCTTGTGTCCACACCTACGGCCGTCCGTCCGTCCGCTCTCAGGAGGAAACCTAAAACGAACTCTTGCAGTTGCGACACTTATCTCATGAAAGCAGAAGTTCGAGCTGAGAAGCTGGAGCAACTGCTTCTGTCAGTCTGGAGTGTGTGTGTGAGTGTGTCAGAGTGCGTGTGAGTGTGTGTGTGAGAGATAGAGTGTGTGAGAGAGAGAGTGTGTGTGTGTGTGCGTGTGTGAGTGTGTGTGTGTGTGTGTGTGTGTGTGTGTGTGTGTCGTCAGGGTCCTGGGAGGGTCCAGGTCGAGGAGGAGTCACTTCAGTCCTTTCCCCTGATTACCGGGTTAATCTGAATTCACAACTAGTTGGAATCAAAACTCAGAAGTTTATTTAGCTCAACATGACGTTGAAAGGATGACGTCATCGTCTGCAGTCAACATGAGAGCCGGCAGGGGGCAGCAGAGGCCTGATTGAGGGGTCACCCGGGCTCAGGGGTCACCCAGGTCCCCAAGCTCAGGGGTCACCCATGTCCCCCAGGCTCAGGGGTCACCCAGGTCACGCAGGCTCAGGGGTCATCCAGGTCACCCAGGGTCAGGGGTCACCCAGGTCACGCAGGCTCAGGAGTCACCCATGTTCCCCAGGCTCAGGGGTCACCCAGGTCATGCAGGCTCAGGGGTCATCCAGGTCACCCAGGGTCAGGGGTCACCCAGGCTCAGGGGTCACCCGGTTCCCCCAGGCTCAGGGGTCCAGGTGTGATGTCCTGTGGAGGTCCCCATGTCCACCACTGGTGAGGAGGACACAGGTGGTCCTGCAGGAACAGGCCGGACTGGGATCATCCCAGTCACAGAGCTGGCAGAAGAGTTTCCATCATCACTTCAAAGACATAAAAGAAAGGAGACAACAGACATAAACGCCTCGGTATCCACGGCAACGCAGTGACGTCAGCGTTCCCGGGGATCCAAAACTTTTTGCCTGCGAGGCGTCGTCACACAGGTGTGGTTGGTGGGCGGAGTCACAAGGAGACCTGTTTGACTGGTTCAGGTGAGCGACAGAACACTCGTGGACCTTTGAGAAGATGACAGAGAACGGGGCCGAGCTGAGGCTGGCCGACGTAGAGGTGAGCAGAACCAGCAGGTCCAGAGGTTCACTAGGACCTGGACCAGGACCTGCTGGACCAGGACTGACTGAACTAGGACTGACTGGACCAGGACCTGTTGGACCAGGACCTGCTGGACCAGGATTGACTGGACCAGGACTGACTGGATCAGGACCAGCTGGACCAGGACTGACTGGACCAGGGCCTGCTGGACCAGGATCTGCTGGACCAGACCTGCTGGACCAGGACCTGCTGGACCAGGACTGACTGAACTAGGACTGACTGGATCAGGACCAGTTGGACCAGGACCTGCTGGACCAGGATTGACTGGACCAGGACCTGCTGGACCAGGACTGACTGGACCAGGACTAACTGGACCAGGATCTGCTGGACCAGACCTGCTGGACCAGGACTAACTGGACCAGGACTGACTGGATCAGGACCAGCTGGACCAGGACTGACTGGACCAGGGCCTGCTGGACCAGGGCCTGCTGGACCAGGGTTTGGGTTCGATGGACGTGTAGATGAATGGAAAGTTGTTCTCTCTTGACTTTGCGCTACAAACAAGATCAGACAGAGCCTGAAAGAAAAGAGGGAATGTAGTTTCACACTCACACACTCTCTCCCTCTCTCTCTTTCTCTCCCTCTCTCTCCCCCTCTCTCTTTCTCTCCCTCTCTCTCCCCCTCTCTCTCTTTCTCTCTCCTCTCCCTCCCCCTCTCTCTCTTTCTCTCTCCCTCCCTCCCTCTCTCTCTTTCTCTCTCTCCCTCCCTCCCTCTCTCTCTCTCTCTCTCCCTCCCTCCCTCTCTCTCTCTCTCCCTCCCTCCCTCTCTCTCTTTCTCTCTCTCCCTCCCTCTCTCTCTTTCTCTGCCTCCCTCCCTCACTCTCTCCATCTCTCTCCCTCCCTCTCTCTCCCCCTCTCTCTTTCTCTCCCTCTCTCTCCCCTCTCTCTCTCTCTCTCTCTCTCTCCCTCCCTCCCTCTCTCTTTCTCTCTCTCCCTCCCTCCCTCTCTCTCTTTCTCTGCCTCCCTCCCTCTCTCTCCCCCTCTCTCTCCCTCCCTCTCGCCCCCTCTCTCTCTTTCTCCCCACTCCCCCCCCCTCTCTCTCAGGTCTGTCAGCTCCAGGTGAATCCTTACCTGTCAGTCTGCTCCTCCCACTTGTCTCACAGCCACGCCTCAAACAGAAACTTGATTTTGGTTACACACACTCTCTCTCCCTCTCTCTCTCACACACACACACACACTTTTGTTAGGGTTAGTCCACATCATGTCTGATGCATACCTGATAAAATGGGCGGAGCCTGAACACTTCCAGGTTGAAGAAGAACCTCCATGTATTTGTGAAGTGCAGATGGTGAACTGTGTGTGTGTGTGTTATGTCTCTCTGTGTATCTGTGTGTGTCTCTCTGTCTCTATCTGTATATGTATGTGTGTGTCTGTGTGTGTGTGTGTGTGTCAGGCCCTCTCGGGCCCCTCCAGGAAGGCCCCCCGGCCCCTCAACATGAACCACTACTCCACCAAGAAGACGGCGGTGCAGAGTCTTCTGGACGTGGCGCTGCTGATGGCCAACTCGTCCCAGCTGAAGACAGCCGTGTACGTGGGCCCGCGCTACCGTTTCTACACGCCGCTGGTGGTGCTGCTGTCACTGTCCATCACGCTGCAGGTCATCGTGGGGCTGCTGCTCATCTTCATCGGCAAGTCTTCACAGTGTGTCTGGTTAGGGTTTCACCTTCACCTTTGTTCCATCATCATCATCATCACTTTTGTGTTCCATCATCACCATCACCTCTGTGTTCCATCATCATCACCTTCACCTCTGTGTTCCATCATCACCATCATCATCATCACCTCTGTGTTCCATCATCATCATCATCATCACCTTTACCTCCTCCTCTGTGTTCCACACCTTCACCTCGACGTTTGTTCCAGCAGTGAAGTATGACCTAAACGACGTGAGGAAACATGCCAAGTTGAACCGAATGAACAACGTGGCCACGGTCCTCGTCTTCTTCACCGTTCTCATCAACATCTTCATCACAGCTCTTGGGTTTGAGGGACAGGTGGTCAGGTATGCAAAGAGAAAAAAAAGGATGGTTTCTGTGGTTCTTCTGGGTTCTGACCTGGTTCTTCTGGTCCAGATCGGTAGCGTCACCTGTCTTCACTGTACCTGAGCTGCCCAGCAGTGGGAACCTGACCAGCAGTAGTTAGAAGATCCTCTTCATCATGACCATCACCACCATCATGACCATCATCATCATGGCCACCATCATCATCACCATCATCATCATCACCATCACCACCATCACCATCATCATCATCATCACATCATCATCACCACCATCATCATCACCATCATCACCACCATCATCACCACAATCATCACAACCACCATCATTATCATCATCATCATCACCACCATCATCACCATCATCATCACCACCATCATCACCATCATCATCACCATCATCATCATCATCATCATCATCATCACCACCATCATCATCACCATCATCACCACCATCATCATCACCACCATCATCATCACCACCATCACCATCATCATCATCATCATCATCATCACCATCATCATCACCACCACCATCATCACCATCACCATCATCATCATCATCACCACCACCGCCATCATCATCATCATCATCATCATCACCATCATCATCACCATCACCACCATTATCATCATCACCACCACCGCCATCATCATCATCACCACCATCATCATCACCATCACCACCACCCTCATTATCATCACCACCCTCTGAACCTGGACTGACGTGGGTCAAAAGATGTGTGTATCTGTGTATAATGTATGTGTGTATATATGTGACTCAATCAATCAAAACAAAGACCAACTGTGAGAACTTCCACCACTTGATCCATCCAGGAAAGATTCACTCATTTATGAAATAATCACTATTTGACCAGGAAATATTTAGTAAAGCATGAAAACATCATCTGAACATCTGTAGTTGAAGGTGCTGGTGGTCACCAGCCTGCCCGCAGCGCCCCCTGGCGGCTGGAGGTCACCAGTGGTTACCATAGCAACCCATTTCCAAGGGTAAAAAGGCAAACACAGCCTGACTGACAGAAAAATACTTTATTGTGTATCAAAATACTGTCTTACAAACACATTTAAAGCCTTTGTTGTCAGGGAACTTTGAGTTGCTCTGCAGATGAAGGTGAGCTGAAATGACGAAGACGCCTGAAGATGTGAGATGCAAACACTTTTTTTGGTCATTTTTTTTCAGGTGTGCCAACAAAACGATCTCCAGCACTTTAGTCCCTTTTTCAGGTTTTTAATGGAAGACATCCTCATTCCAACAGAAGCGGTGGTTCTGCCCCCGAGCGCGTGGAAGCTTGTGTGAACTTTAATCTGCTGAACACGACCTCGCCAAGGCTGAAGCGTGCTGAGGGCGCTCATGAAGGTCAAGGTTAACTCTCCAGTGTAAACAGAAGCTTCATCACTAGTCTACGCTACTAATCTAAACCAGCTGAGTAAAGGTGCAGCTCCACTCGTGAGTCCTCGAACAAATCGAACCTTCAACTTTGGAGACTTTGGGGTGAAAGTGAGCGCTGATGTTTCCACAAGAAGCTACAAGAAGAGGCTGTAAACAGAGACAGAGCTGGGGGGTTCAGACCACGATGTGGTAGGGGCTGCCGGGGATGTGCTCCTCCCCCCACTTGACCACCAGCACGTACTCGCCCTTCTCCTTCAGCTGGTAGCTCACGTTGTACATGCGGTTACCCAGATGTTTGACCAGGATCTCCTCACAGGGCACCTTCGGACCATCCACACCGACCAGGAGCATGTTACGGCCTACACACACACACAAAGTGACACACACACACAAACACACGCACTGGGTTATTCCCATCAACTGTTACATCACAGTGGGGCGTCCACAAGAGGACAGTTTAATAACACTGGTGGGGGCTACTGACTAACTAACAAGAGTTTTAATGGTTAAACTGGAACAATTCACTGCTACAACTGGTAACAATGACCTTTGACCTTCAATGAACGAGACATCAATGTTCACCCGTCCTTTAAAACACCTTCAGGCTGACCTGGGGCTGTTGGTAACTTCAGGAGTGCGCACGCACACACACACACACACACACACACACACACACACACACACACACACACACACACACACACACACACACACACACACACACACACACACACACACACACACACACACACACACACACACACACACACACCTGCTTTGCTGCAGTCCACACTGAAGCTGTTCTTCTGGCCCAGGTAACCCTTGTTCAGGCCCTGCCCCTTGGCCACCACCTTGCTGGCGTCTGATTGGCTGGCGGCTCCCGGCGGGGAGCAGCTGATGGCGCGGCTCAGCGGGTCCACGGTGACCGAGGACGTCTCGTGGGAGCTGTGGCTGGACACCAGCTTAGAACCTGGAAGAGAGCGCGGTCAGGCGTGGGGCGTTGCCGTGGCGACGCCGACCTCCTCACCGGTGATCTTGGCCTTGAAGGGGCTCCCCACGATGTGGTAGGGGCCGCCGTACTTGATGGAGATGAGGTAGCTGCCGGGCGCCATGGGGGTGTAGGTGACGCGGTAGCCCTCGGGACACTCCACACAGTCCATCTTCACCTTGGACGGCCCGTCGATGGTCACCGCCAGGGCGCCGGGGCCCGCCTTGCTGGTGTTCACCACAAACTCACAGGCCGTCCCTGAGAGGGGGGGGCAGGCGTCAGGGCGGCGCCCCCCAGAGCCCCACCCCCCGATCCCCCCCCGACCCCCCTACCTGTGCTCCCTCCCTCCAGACCGGCTCCGTAGGCCGACACCATCCCCGGGTCTCCGGCCTGGCCCGCCTCCCCCACGCGGATCTTGAAGGGACTTCCAGGGATGTGACTCCCGTTGAACTTGACGTCGATCAGGTAGAGGCCGTTCTCCCGTGGGATGAAGCGCACCGCGTACTTGTCTGGGGGGGGTCAGGGGTCAGACAGGGTCAGACAGGAGGTCAGGGGTCAGACAGGGTCAGACGGTGGGGTCAGGGGTCAGATGGGGGGCAGGGTTCAGATGGGGGTCAGACGGGGGGTCAGGAGTCAGACAGGGTCAGACAGGGGGTCAGGGGTCAGACGGAGGGGTCGGGGGTCAGACGGAGTCAGACAGGGGGTCAGGGGTCAGACGGAGGGGTCGGGGGTCAGACGGAGTCAGCGGGGCCGTCTCCGTGGTTACCTTGGTCGATCTCGGTGACGCAGCACTCCTCCAGCGCCCCCGACGGGCTGTGCACCTTGGCGTCGATCACGCCCTTGGCCCCGTTCAGGCTGACGGCGAACGACGCCGGCTGGTTCACCTTCAAACCCGACTCCTGCTCGACGACACACACGCCCGTCACAACGTCCCCAAGACGCCGCCCGGCCGCAGCCCCCCCCACCTGAGGGCTGCGGCCGGGCGAGGAGGGCTAGTCCCTCAGGTCGGGGTCGGGTCAGGGGGCGGGGCAGAACCTGCTGGCCGCCTTTAGAATGAGGCACGAGGAGCACACACGGTCCTGGAGGAGACCTCAGGAGACCTCTGACCCCTGAGAGGTCCACCAGAGCAGCAGCAGCGCCTCAACATCTGGACCTCCTCCAGCTGCTGCTGCTCTGGGGACGCGCCCGCGGCCGGCGTGTGTGCGTCTCAGAGCCTCACCTGAAGACTGGCAACAGTGAGGCGGCGGGCGTCGTCCGACGGCGACGCCACGGGCACCACGAAGGGGCTGTCGGGGATGTGCTCCTCGTTGAAGCGGATGGACACCTCGTAGTCGCCTGCAGGCGGAGCAGAAGGTCAACGCCCTGGACCAATCAGCTCCTGATGCTCGTCACTATGGTTACCAGACATCTGCACCACCAGCAGGCCCACAGACGAGGTCATCGCCATCATCTCCTCATCCATCCATCATCTACTCATCCATCCATCCTTCATCTCCTCATCCATCCATCCATCATCTCCTCCTCCATCATCTCCTCCTCCATCATCTACTCATCCATCCATCCATCCTTCATCTCTTCATCCATCATCTCCTCCTCCATCATCTCTTCCTCCATCATCTACTCATCCATCCATCCATCCTTCATCTCTTCATCCATCATCTCCTCCTCCATCATCTCTTCCTCCATCATCTCCTCCTCCATCATCTACTCATCCATCCATCCATCCTTCATCTCCTCATCCATCATCTCCTCATCCATCCATCCATCATCTCCTCCCTCCATCATCTCCTCCTCCACCCTCCCTCACCAGGCTCCTGGACGATGTAGGACACTCCGCTGGACCCGTCCTTGCGGTCCTCAAAGGCAATCTCGGCCTTGCTAGGTCCCTCCACGGCGATGCTCAGACCTCCAGCTCCGGCTTCTCGGGTCCAGATAGAAAACTCGGCTGCAGACGGATGGAAACGGGTGAAGCCTGTCGTCATGGCAACGCAGAAGCCAAACAGCCGACCACCACGCCTACCTGGGACTCCAGCTTCTGCTCTCTCCAGACCTGGACCTCCAGCTCGCACCTTGTGGGCCCCGCCCTCCCCCAGGGGCCCCACAGTGAACTGGAAGGGGCTGCCGGGCACGTGGATGCAGTTGTACTTCACGCTGACGGTGTGCACGCCCGTCTCCGTGGGAACAAAGCGGATGCAGTAGGTGTTGTTCTCGCCCTCCATGATGTCGGCCTTGTGGACCTGACCTGAAGGGCTGGTCACCTGAGCCGTCATGTCGGCGATGCTGATCTCTGAGGAAGCACCAAGTTCATGAGCTTCACGAGGGATCAAGGGTCAGAGGTCAGGGGTCAGGGTCCGACCCTCACCTGGAATCTTGAGGCTGAGGTCACATTGGCTGCCAACGTTGGCCACCGACGGAGCCCTCCTCTTCCTTGTGATGCTCTCCTTCATCCGGCCCTCACCTGTCACCTTCACCGTGAAGGCGCTCCCTGCTCACACACACACACACACACACACACACCCCGTCAGTACAGGCCCCGCCCCCTCTCCAGCGTCCTGCCCTTCCTCACCTGGGATGTGCTGGTCGGCGAACTTGATGTTGATGATGTAGTTCCCCGGCTCGGTGGGGGTGTAGGTGACCTTGCAGGTTCCGTCGTCCTGGTCCTCCGTGTTGATGTCCACCTTGCTGGGACCTTCGATGGACAGGCTCAGCCCGCCGTAGCCTGCAGTGCGATGCGAAGGTCACGGGCGCCGGGGGGTGGCGGCCCACACGGCGCCCGCAGACGTACCTGCGTCGCGGGTGTCGATGATGAAGTCGGCCGGCTCGAAGGTCCTGGCCTCGCTCAGACCGCGCCCACTCGCACGAACGCGGCTGGCATCGCCGATCTCCGACTCTCTGATCAGGACGGAGATGGGGCTGTTGGCGATGTGACGGCCGTTCTTCTTGATGTTCACCAGGTGCTCGCCGATCTCTTTGGGGACAAACGAGATGCCTGCGGCGGGAAGAGGAGGCGGGGTTAAAACAGAGAAGGCCACGCGGCCGCCCACGTCCAGAGCGACGCCCACGCCCAGAGCGACGCCCACCAACGTGTCCGTTTCTCAGCATCTTCAGCAGGCAGGGCTCCTCACGACCAGAGGGCGTGGTCAACGACGCCGTCAGCTGGGTCAGGTCCAGCTCCCCGATGTCCAACGGAATATCGGCGGCAGAGCCCACCTTGAGGTGGGACATCCTGAGGGAGTCATCACCTGAGACACAGCACACTGGTGAGACTGGGACAGACACTGGATACACTGGTGAGACTGGGACAGACACTGGTTATACTGGGACAGAGGGGGTAGAGGACTGGTTATACTGGGACAGAGGGGGTAGAGGACTGGTTATACTGGGACAGGGGGGTAGAGGACTGGTTATACTGGGACAGAGAGGGTAGAGGACTGGTTATACTGGGACAGAGGGGGTAGAGGACTGGTTATACTGGGACAGAGGGGGTAGAGGACTGGTTATACTGGGACAGAGGGTAGAGGACTGGTTATACTGGGACAGAGAGGGTAGAGGACTGGTTATACTGGGACAGAGGGGGTAGAGGACTGGTTATACTGAGACAGAGGGGGTAGAGGACTGGTTATACTGGGACAGAGAGGGTAGAGGACTGGTTATACTGGGACAGAGAGGGTAGAGGACTGGTTATACTGGGACAGAGAGGGTAGAGGACTGGTTATACTGGGACAGAGGGTTAGAGGACTGGTTATACTGGGATAGAGGGTTAGAGGACTGGTTATACTGGGACAGAGGGTTAGAGGACCAGTACCAGTGATCTTGGCAGAAAAGGGGCTTCCTGGGATGTGCTTGTCGTTGTACTTGACCAGGATGCTGTAGTCTCCGGGCAGAACCGGCAGGTAGGACACGGTGCAGGTTCCATCCTGGTTGTCCACACAGCTGATGTCCGCCTTGGACGGCCCCTCGATGGCCAGAGACAGACCGCCTGAAGGACAGGGGGTCGTGGTTAGGGTGTTTGAGGCCCGAGGCGGGGGTCCCTCTGAAGCCTGTTCACCTTCTCCAGCGTCTTTGGTGTCCACGGTGAAGACGGCAGGCTTGTTGACCGTCCCGTGGATCAGGCCTGGACCGTAGGCGCTCACGTTCCCGCTGTTCATGTAGTCCACGAAGAACTGGAGGGGACTCCCTGTGGACGAGCGACAGGAGTTCAGGCTCCACACCCCCTGGGAGGAGGACTGGGGGACCAGAGACCAGAGGTGGACCAGAGGTGGACCAGAAGCCGTACCGGGGATGTGGATGCCATCGTACTTGATGTCCATCTCGTGAAGCCCCGCCTCCGTGGGGGCGTACTTGACCGTCACCGTGCCGTCCTTGTTGTCCGTGATGTCGGGCGTGGCCACTTTTCCTGAAGGCATGCGGACTTCACCTGCAGCAGAGGAGGAGGTGAGGGCGTGTCCCTGACCCCTCAGGACGCCGGCCACGCCCATCACCTGTTATCTCGCCCTTCTGGATGGTGAACGGGATGACCAGGTCGAAGGGCCGCAGCCCCGCCACGTCCAGCCCGTTCATCCCCATCGGCCGCTCCGCCCCCTGTGGGACAGCCACAGGCCAGAGGTCAGAGGTCACCACGGCCACATCAGGTAACGCTTGTGTTCAGAGGTGCAGCTCTGCCCTCGGTGGATAGAGGGCGCCGTTTGTAGACAAGTGGAAATACAGGAGCTGGAGGACGAGGTATACAGGAGGGGGACAGACAGGAGGTGGACATGGACAGGCGCGGGACAGACAGGTGGGGGACATGGACAGACAGGCGGGGGACAGGACAGACAGGCGGGGGACAGGACAGACAGGTGGGGGACAGACGTACCCAGGCCTGTGGAGCGTAGTACTGAGGAACTTGACTCTGCTGCAGGAGCTGCTCTGATGGCGCTCCCTCCAGGGCCTGGGGGGTTGGGGGGCACAGGGGGAAAGACAGCGGTTAGACAGCGTCTCACAGGACTCACAGTACACCCGTCCCCGTCCCTGACTGGACATCAGCACTCACCGTCACTTGGAAGGGACTGTTGGGGATGTGTTCGCCCCCAAAGCGGACACAGATCACGTACTCGCCGGGCTGAGGCGCCGTGTAAAAGATGTCAAAGGTCCCGTCCTCGTTTTCCACCACGTCCACGTCCAGCTCAGCGCCCTCGGGCGTGCACACGCTGCACGTCACCTTGCCTTTCCCAGCAGCCTTCGCATCAACCGTGATGACGGTCTGTTCACCGATCTGGATGGTTGGACCGACGCCAGCACCTTTGAGGGGGCGGAGACAGAGCAGGTAAAGAGCTATACACACACACACACACACATATACACATAAACACAGACACACACACCCGCGCATACCCACACACTTAAACACACACTCACATATATACACACACACACACACACATGCACACACTCTCTCAGCGCATGCACGTTCCACATCCAGGAGCAGGTTAGGGGTCAGAGATGTAGTCGTGTTACGTCCACGTCTGTACATGTTGTTACTGATCACAGTAGGACTGAAAGCCGTTTCCATGCCAACCGTGTGTTAGTTCATTAGTGTGAGAAGGAGAGGAAGAGAAGAGACTGACAGGAGAGGAGGAGGAGCAGGGGTGAAGGTGGGATGTTCTAGTGAAAGCCAGGTCACCACCCTCCATGCTGAGGAAGAGGAGGAGGTGAGGAGGAGGAAGAAGAGGAGGAGGAAGAAGAGGAGGAAGAGGAGGGCTTCAGAGGTTGTTCAGGAGGCTTACCTAAACCGTGACCGCCGATTGAGACTGAGAATGGGTGAGAAGCAGCGGAGCCAGAACAAAAAGTGACAAATAGAGAGAGTCAGGTGTGGTGGGGGTCGGTCGCCCAACTGTGCTCCAAACTCTGGGATCAGAACAACACTGTGACGGGTGGAAAGCCAGGGCAGCGGGGCCGAGGGGCACAGCGTGAGGAGCACAACACAACAACGCACGGCGACCACGAGAGCAGACACAGGCGGCCGGGGGGCGGGGCCCCGGGGCCCCTCCTCCGCTTCGCTAAGGCCCTCAGGGAATCGCGGCTCCGACTCTGGCCGGCTGTCAAACGATTACATGAACTTCCTGTGGAGGAAAAGGGGCGTGGCCTCACGTACCCGTGACGGTGCACTTGCTGGCGTCTCCCGTGGGCAGCGCTCGGATGCGGTAGGGCGAGTACGGGATCTCGTCGCCTCCGTACTTGATGAGGATGGTGTAGCGGCCTGTCATGTCGGGCACGTAGGACACCAGGTAGGTCCCGTCATGGTTGTCACGGATGTTGGCCTTTTTGGGCTTCCCCTCCGGGTCCTGGGGGGCGGGGCTATTAGAACCACCCGCAGCCAGTAAGATGACATCATCGACCAGGCTCGGGACGCTACCCACCGTGATCTGCACCGCCAGCAAACCCTCGCCGGCGTCCTTGGCGTCGATGGTGAACTCCACGGGTAAGGAGGCGGGGACGCCGGTGGTGTTGAGGCCGGGGCCGCTGGCACGCACCTTGCTGGCGTCGTGGGTGGGGAGGACCTTCACCTTGTAGGGGCTGAGAGAGCGGTTGTGTCAGCACAGACGGGGGGCGTGGCCGGGGGCGTGGCCGGGCCTCACCTGCGGGGGATCTCCTCGTCGGCGTACAGCACGTTGATGGAGTAGGGCCCCTCCCTGGTGGGGACGTAGTTGACCGTGTGGGTCTGATCGCCGTTGTCCACCACCTCCACCGGCTCCACCACACCTGATCACACGTCAGCGTTAAACGGGGCCGCCGCACGCCGGCCTCACCGGGAGCTGCGACGCACCTTTAGGGCCCTGCACGCGGACCTGCAGGGGGGCCACACCGGCCTTGGAGGCGTCCACCGTGAAGGCCTGAGGAATGTTGGCCCTGACGTTGGCCCCCAGGCCCGGTCCCTGGCACTTGACCTTGGTGCTGTCCACGGTGTCGCTGACGGGAACCGAAAAGGGACTTCCTGCGGGAGGTCAGAGGTCAGAGGTCAGGGGAGGTAAGGGGGCTCCTGGAGGGCGAGGCGCTACCTGTGATGGGCTGGCCCCCGTAGGTGATGTTCAGGTTGTAGGTTCCGGGCTCGTAGGGGACGTACTCCACGCTGCAGCTGCCGTCCTTGTTGTCCACGCAGGACATCTTGGCCTCCGACGGGCCCTCCATGGCCAGGCCCAGGCCACCGGTCCCCGCTCCTCTGAAAGACCAGCACCTTCAGGGCCGGGCGGAGGCGCCCAACCACATGTCCCTCCGTCCGTCGCTCCTACCGTGTCTCTATGGTGAACTTGTTGGACTTGTTGGTGGTGCCGCCCTTCAGACCCGGGCCGTGCACGCGCACACGTGCGGGGTTGCAGCCTTCGGTGACGCCAACGTGGAACGGGCTTTTAGGGACCGGACTGCCGTCGTAGCAGACCTCCACGCTGTGAGGACCTGAGGATGAGGCCACGTGAGGAGAGATCAGGAAGCCCGTCCAGGGCGGCGGAGCTCACCTTCCTCGTAGGGCGTGTACGCCACGCTGTAGGTCCCGTCCCCGAGGTCAGTGATCACAGCGTCGGTGCAGCTGCCCGACGGGTTACTGATCAGGGTTTTGATGTGGTCACCGCCGTTTGGCGTGAGAGCTCGAGCGTCCACGGTGAAGTCTGTCGTCGCCTCACGGAAAACTCCTAAAAGGCCAAAAGCTCTGCATCATCACCACCACCATCATCATCAGTAGCAGTGACTTATAACAATGGCCTACGACCTTTGGCCTTCAGTAGCGACCTATGACCTTGGGCAGCGACCTACCTTTGCCCTCCACCCCAGGCCCAAACACGCGGACCCCGCTGGCATCCACGGCGGGCTCTACGTTCAGCCTGGCTGGGAAGTTGGGGACGTCCTGGCCCCCGTAGCGGATGGTGAGGGTGTAGGAGCCGGGGTACAGCGGGATGTAGGTGATGGTGTAGGTCCCGTCTCCGTTGTCTTGAATGTGGACCTCGGCCTCGGTGCCGCTGTCCGAGATGATCTCGATGGTCAGGTCGGCCGGCCCGGCATTGGTGCAGTCCACGAAGAACTCGCCTTTCTCACCGACCCTTGCGCGCTCCAGGCCGGGGCCAGAGCAGCGAACCTGGAGGGGGGGGGGGCGTGAGCGTCCAGGACCTGGCATCTACAGCCCGGTGGAAAGGGAACCCACCTTGGACGGGTCTGAGGCCGGATAAGCGGTGGGGGTGAAAGGCGATCCGGGCACAGGCACGCCGTCGTAGGTGAGCTCCACCTGGTAGGGCCCCACCTCGCGGGGGATGAACTTGACCTGGCTGGTGTCGGGGCTCAGGCCAGGCTCCACCTGCAGACAGCACCGTTACGCCGGGCTCCACGCCCTCGGGCCCTCCTTTCGTACCTTGCTGGTCACTGGTTTTCCTGAGGGGGCGGTGACTTTGGCGCCGACCTTGCCCTGACCTCCAGCACCTTTGGTTTTAACCGTCACGTCCTGATCCTTGCCGACCGTCATCTCTGACACACAAACACACAAACACTCAGTCGGGAGTTTCCTGCTGAGAGAACTTGTCCTGAACTACGCACTGTCCCCCAGGCCCGCCACATGGATCTTGCTCAGGTCCAGCGTGGGCGCCACGGCAACACTGAATGGACTTTTGGGAATGGGATCGCCGCCGTAGGTCACAGCAACGCCAAGAGGCCCCTGAAGACAACAGAGACGCGATTATCGGGATTATCTCTAGATTAAGAACATTTTAAGTGCTAACACGTCATCAACACTTCGGCAGTGATGTGAGGGTTCTAACCCCAACGGGTTCTCCACCTGTGGGTGTGTCCCCCACCCCCGCCCCGCAGCCATGTGGCTGAGGGCCGGCAGAGCGTCGACAGGAAGAGCAGAAAAAAGGTTTTCTTCAGAGTCGGAAGGTGCATCGGATGAAGGACGAAGGGGGCGCTTTAGCAGCTTCTGAGCTCTGAAGGAGGTGGGGCTGAAGGGGGCGGGGCAATGGGAGGTAGAGCTAATGGAGAGGTGGGGTTAAAGGGGGGTTGGGCTAAAGGAGAGCTGGGGCCAAAAGAGACGCTGGGCTGAATGAGGCGGGGCTGAAGACCCTCAAAATCTGCAATACGAGACGCCACAAGGACACGTTGACTCACCTGATGCTGCATTAGCCCCGCCCCCCCCTCCCTGGACTGACTGGGTATGTCTCGGCAGGGCCACCAACGGTTGAGGATGGGGGGGGGGGGGGCATCCTCAACCATTGGCTTACTTTGACCCTTAAGCTGAGCCGGGCCGGGCGGGGGGCCTACCTGCTGCACAGGCGTGTATTTGACGGTGTGTGTGTTGTCATGGTTATTGATGATCTCCACATCTTTGACAGCCTCCGCTTTAGTCGGACCGCTGAAGTTACAGTCAAGGTTGGCTTTCCCGGCCCCTTTGGTGTTCACGGTGAAGTGGGTCGGTTTGTTCAGCTCCACACCTGCCGGGACAAACAAGCCTGAGCGGTGTTCCTGAAGGAAGCGGAGCTGGGAGTCGGAGCTGGCGCTCACCAGCGCGGCTCAGCCCGGGGCCCTCGGCTTTGACTTTAGTGGCGTCGTGAGCGGGATCCACTTTGATCCTGATGGGGGTCATTGGGATGGCCTGACGACAGGAGCCACACGTGAAGAGGCTGGAAGGTGGGAAGGCACGGCGGCGGTCCCAACTCACCTGGTCAGCGAACAGCACCATGATGGTGTAGCTGCCAGCTCCTGGGGGGGTGTACTTCACCGTGAAGGTGTCATTGTCATTCCTGATGATGTCAAAGTCGATATCGGCCTCCGCCGGTCCAACCACACCGGGAGCGCACTTGATTCCGATGCTGATGTCACCTGGGGGGACAGCCGTCATCAAGGAGCTCCCTCAACCTATCAGCGGTTGGTCCCGGCCTCAACAATCGTCTTGGAGCCCCACCTTGCCCCGCCTCCGCACAGTCCACCGTGAAGTAGGTTGGCTCGAAGGCCTTGAGCCCAGACTTGGCCACTCCGGGTCCCGACACCTTCACCTTGTTGGGATGACAGCCGGCTCCGATGTTCATCTGGGTCACAAACGGGACAGCTGAAGACCCTGGTCAAAGAGCCACGCCCTGCCCGCCAAGGGCGCTCACCCTGAATGGGCTGTTGGGGATATTGACTCCGCCCCACGAGATCATGGCCGTGTGCTTGACGGGCTTGCGAGGCGTGTAGCTGCAGCTGTAGGTGCCGTTCCCGTTGTCCTTGACCTGGACGTCCACCGCCGTTCCTTCGCCGTCCTGCAGGCACCAGCAGACAGGAGTGTTGGCGCGAGCGCCGACCAGGCCGACTCTGCGGTTGGTCGTACCTGAGCCACGATCTTCAGAGGAGCCTTCCCCGCGTGCTTGGCGTCCACGGTGAACTCTGTGGGCGTGGCCACAGCCAGCCCGCTGCTCTGCAAGCCGGGCCCGTGCGCCTTCACCTGCCAGACGGGTGAGTGTGAGTCGGCGCCAGCAGCCGGCCAGTGGTGGGCGTGGCCATACCTTGTCGGGGTAGAAGTCTTTGCTAGGCGCGGTGACGATCTCGGCCATGAAGGGCGAGTGCTGGATGTCCTCGTTGTTGCACAGCACGTGCACGGCGTACTCGCCGGGCTCCGTGGGCCAGTAGCGCACGTCACAGGAGCCGTCGCCTTTGTCATCACATTCGATCTTGGCCTGAGACGGACCTTCCACCGAGAAACCTGGACAGAAGGAAGGAGGACATGAGGACGGTTCCTCAGACAGAGGACGAAGAGCACAAGGGACACGGGGTCGCAGCCCACTCACCCAGCGTGCCCACGTCGTCTCCAACAGCCTCCACCACGAAGTCCGCTGATTTGCCCACAACGCCCCCCTCCAGACCGGGACCCCAGGCCCTGACCTTCTGCTGGCCCGCCTCTGGACTTATCTTCACCTCGATGGGACTGAGATGAGGAAGCAGGATGAGAGGCGGCAACGGTAACGGTGGTGGCGTGCCTGAGGGCGTGGTTACCTGCGGGGGATGTGCTGGCCCCCCCAGGTGATGGTGATGCTGTAGGTCCCAGGGGAGGTGGGGTAGTACTCAAACCCATAAACACCATCTCCCAGATCTTTCCTCTTGCACGGCTCCTCGACACCCTCTGCAGAAAGGTTAGAACCATGGTTGAGCTTCGCTCAGGGGGAGGTTTACCCGAGGATCTGCTCCAGGCATCTTTGCCTGACCCCTCCTCCAGGGAGGTCTTACTGCCAAGATACTGGGTCATGTACTGGGACTCACTGGGGCCTTTGATGGACACCTTGAGTTCTCCTGTTCCTGCTCCTTTGGTGTAGACCTTGAAGTCGGCGGTCTCCTTCACCCTCAGGCCTTTGGGCTGCAGGCCACGCCCCTTTGCCCTGCACAGGTTCGGATTACAGGCTGCAGACAGGAAGTGACACAGTGAGACTCCAGTGATCCAATCACAGTCAAGCATCAGCACACGTGAGCCCATCCAGGAAGTGGGCGTTCCTTTACAGCTTCAGAATAAAAGAAGATAAATAAATGAGCCATCTACTATCCATCTTTTAGATTTAATAAAGGTTTCTTCCTAAAAATAAAGACCTTTGACTGAAACGCTACAGATGAACACATGAATACAGCAGATCTGATACTGGACTGTTGAGGCTCTACCTGTCTGGACCTGAAGCTCACACCTGAACATCACTAATCACTGAATTAGCGTCACACACACGGTGCCCAGCTCCAGGTCTGGAGTAGAACCCACAACCTTCAGACGCTGCAGCAGTGCTCTGCAGCCCTCCCACGTGCCCATCATGGTGCAATCATGAACACGTGAGGTTCTTCTGAAGGACAGCAGCAACTACACTCACTCCACAAAGAAGAGAAAGAGTCCAGCAGCGAGGTCCACACGGGTCCTCAGAAACAGGAAATGACAGCAGGAAGAGGCAGCTCCAGAGAGGAGAGATACCATCAGGGGTCTAACAGGATGAAGAGGAGGAGGAGGAGGAGGAAGGGCTGACGTAAGAGAGGAAATGAAGGACAGCAGGGAGACAAGTGCAAGTTTATGTGAGGAAGCCGACAGGACGTTTGGGGTGCTGGAGGACCACCGACCTTCTCCCACGCCAACTGTGAAGGGGCTCCTGCTGATCTGGCCCCCAGCGAAGGTCACCGAGATGATGTGCTGGCCCTCCTGGGTGGGCTTGTAGGTGCAGCGGTAGCTGCTGTTGCCTTTGTCCTCGATGTTGCACGTCACCGTGTTGTTCTTGCCTGACGGGTCCATGATGACGACCTCCACCTCGCCCACGCCAGCTCCTGAGGGCACAGCACATGTGTTGCCTCACGCTCAGAGCCCAGACCTGACCTCTGCTGCTGTCCTCTCACCTGCAGTGTACACGTCAAAGTAGGTGGTCTTGTTGGCGATGTTCCCCAATGGCTCCAGGCCGGGACCCTGGGCCGTGGCCTTGCTGGAGTCTCCCTGAGCCATGCCGATCTCCACCTCGAAGGGACTCTTGGAGATGTGCTGTCCTGCAAACAGCACTGTGACCTGCAGAGAGGATGCCAGGTGAGACACGCCTCTGAGGGACGGCTGCCCGTGGAGAAGCTTCAGCCCCGACACAGCTGAGCAGGCTCATCTGCACAAGGTCAGCCTTCACCATGGATCTGAAACATCTACAGGTCACCAGAGACCTGGTGGTGGCATGAGAGGAGCAGCACCACAGACATGAAGGTCAGAGGGCTGGAGGATCGATGATGGGTGGATGGATGACGATTGATGGATGAATGACGGTGGATGAATGAGTGATGGATGGGTGGATGGATGGATGAATGACTGAATGACAGTCTGACCACCAGTCCATACTGGTCTCTGGAGGACAGCAGCCCCCCTGGCCGTCTCACCTTGTGCATGCCTGTGACCTTGGGGGTGTAGACCACAGAGTAGGTGCGGTTCTTGTCGTTGTTGGCCGTCACTTTCGCCTAAAGGAGAGAACGGAGAGGTTTTAGTCAGCCAGAGATGAGGGTCAAGGTCAAAGGTCGAGGCAGCAGCCTCACCTCCTCTCGGTGTCCTGCTGGGTCCTCCACGTACACCAGGACCTCACCCATTCCAGCGCTGATAGTTTCCACGGTGAACACAGTCTTCTTCATCACCACATTCCCCACAGGCTCCACCCCTTCAGAGAGGACACATGTTCAGAGTCACCGGGCCCCCTACTGGGCCCGTAGGCCCCCCATACCTGGCCCATAGGGCCCCCTACCTGGCCCATAGGCCACCACCGACTCCCCTACCTGGCCCGTAGCTCCCCCCCGGCCCGTAGGCCCCACTACCTGGCCCGTAGCCCCCCCCCAGCCTGTAGGCCCCAATACCTGGCCCGTAGGCCCCCACCGACTCCCCTACCTGGCCCGTAGGCCCCCCTACCTGGCCCATAGGCCCCCCTATCTGGCCCGTAGGCCCCCACCGACTCCCCTACCTGGCCCGTAGGCCCCCCCACCCGGCCCGTAGGCCCCCCCACCCGGCCTGTAGGCCCCCCTACCTGGCCCGTAGGCCCGGGCCTTCTTGGGGTTGAGCTTGGGCCTCAGCGGGGCTCCGGGCTTGAGCTTGGCTTTAGGGAACTGGGACAGGTAGGTCATGACGGAATGCTCATCCACATTGGGGTCGACAATCTCCTCGGGGGTGATGACCTACCAGGCCGAGGCCAGGAGAAAACCACATCGTTCCTCAATCCGACCTTTCTGTGAAGTGGGTCGGCATGCGCGTCGTCATGGTAATGCAGCGGTTACCTGTGGGATGCCCAGCCAGTCGTCAGCCTGTTGCATGGCCTCACGAGCGTTGTCCACTGGTTTGGAGCGATCCCACTGATCCCAGTCAGGACACAGACCTGCGGACCACAACCATCATTAGGCTTTGTGAGTACTAAACTGTGACTCCGCCCCCAAGGCCATAGAGAGGTCACCTGGTGCGCAGCTGTCCACCAGGGCTCCGAGGGCCTGGCCTGTCTGCCAGTCCTTGTTGAAGTTGGTGATGGGCAGCTCCGGGAGCTTGTTCTGGATCCATCCCAGCAGCCTTTGCTTTGGAGTCTTCTGCTTTCCATCGTCTGCCTCCTCCTCCTCATCCCACATGGGCATGGAGATGGAGTAGTGGAGGATCAGGGTCCAGATCAGACCCAGGATCAGCTTCAGGTTTCCGTCCACGATGGCTTTAGAGTCTGTGAGAAGGAAATGCATGGTGAGGGACAGTTCCTGGGAACACACGTCAAAGCACCAGCCCAGCCATCATCTCAATCTCTGCTGGTGTGGACTGTTAAGGGTCAAAGTGTCCAACAAGGATCTGTCCCCAAGCTCTGAGTCTTATGCACTATTCTGGAGACAAATCTGAGGTGGGAGGGGCTTAAAACCACGCCCACCTTCAGGGACATTTCATGCAAGTTATATACTCGTGTCACACACCTACAATAGAAGTACAACACACACACACAAAGTCACACACTCTTGCGCACACACATACAGTCACACACTTACACACACACACACACACACACAGTCGCACTCATTCACAGTCTCTCACACACTCACACACTTACACACACACTCACACACTGTGACTGGGTCTGAAGGTTTCTATCTTCTGACCCCTCAGCAGAACCCTGAGCTCCCACAGAAGAAGCCTCGAGCCAGAGCCTGGGTTGGACAGCCGTTACCATGGTGATGAGGGCAGAGACAGACACACAGACAGACAGACAGACGTCAGCAGGGTGTGACGCTGGTGTAACATCTGGACATGCAGAAGGACCCCCTCACTTTAGAGCTCAGTGTTTACACACCCAGAGCTGTGCTGGTTGTGACAGAGCCAAACATGTCAGGAATCTCCCAGCATTCCCAGCAGCCGCAGCCTGACGCAGCCCTTATACGGACACAGACGAGCCAGCACGCCTCTGACTCACCCCCCACCCCCACCCCCCCCGCTGCACGTCTGCCACTGAATCAGAGCTGTGTGCGCACAATGTTCTCGCCTGTGTCTGCGCCCCTGTGGGACCACCATGACATCACGTGACCTCTGACCTGCAGCCTGACCTGCATCCAGCAGCAGCGTTCAGGTTCTCCTGCAACATCTGCAGCAGATTAAGCGCTGCGACCCCTCCCACCATCATCTTCCCACGGCTTCCCTCCTCAGACTCCAGGGTCATCGCTCCGGTTCTGTTCACACCAGAACACCTGGAATCGGAGCACTCCCCAGACGGCTCCAGATGTTCACCGCTGCCATCAAACGCTTCCGTATACGCGTACGAACGTCTGCCTCGTCACCACCAACAGCTGGCCCGGAGCATTCCTGCAGCACGGGAGCGTCTTAAAACAGTCAGCTGTTGCATTATTTCTTCACTAAATGTAAAAGCTGAGGGAACTACAGATGTGCCACCAGATGTCAGGAGATCAAAAACATGAGAGGAAGCGTTTATGAAAGTCTGGGGAGAAGACCAAAGCTTCTCTTCCTCCAGTTTCATCTTCCTCTGAGGGTGAGGAAGAGGAGGGTGAGGAAGAGGAGGGTGAGGAAGAGGAGGGTGAGGAGGAGGGTGAAGTATTCGGATCATGTTCTGAATTGTCCTTCAAGTCTTCACAAGCTGAAGTCTTCACTTTCCTAAATGACATCAGTTCAGGTCATGATGAAAATATTCTAGACAACAAGCTGCAGCACAGCTACTACACTTCCTCCTCTTCCTTTCTACTCCTTCCAGCCTCCCTCCCTCCCTCCCTCCTTCCCTCCTTCCCTCCCTCCTCTGGAACAAAGTTCCTCCTGGTTTTTCGCCTTAAAAGGGCAGAAACAAAGTGGATGGTGGCCGGCCTCCAGCTGCCTGAGCTCTGGTTACAGGAGGAGGGACGACAGGAAAGAAGGGGCAGGGAAAGTGCTGCTGCTGCACTTTTACAGCACAGAGAGAAGACTCCCCCATCAAGACGATAGGGGGGGTGATGGGGGGGGCGAGAGGAGGAGATGACGGGGGGGTGATGGGGGGGCGAGAGGAGGAGATGATGGGGGGTGATGGGGAGGAGATGATGGGGGTGATGGGGGGGCGAGAGGAGGAGATGATGGGGGGTGATGGGGGGGGGAGGAGGAGATGATGGGGGGGTGATGGGGGGGGCCAGAGGAGGAGATGATGGGGGGGTGATGGGGGGCGAGAGGAGGAGATGATGGGGGGTGATGGGGGGGGCGGAGGAGGAGATGATGGGGGGTGATGGGGGGGGGCAGAGGAGGAGATGATGGGGGGTGATGGGGGGGGCAGAGGAGGAGATGATGGGGGGTGATGATGGGGGGGGCCAGAGGAGGAGATGATGGGGGGTGATGGGGGGGCGCGAGGAGGAGATGATGGGGGGTGATGGGGGGGCCAGAGGAGGAGATGATGGGGGGTGATGGGGGGGCAGAGGAGGAGATGATGGGGGGGATGATGGGGGGGAGGAGGAGATGATGGGGGGTGATGGGGAAGAGGAGGAGATGATGGGGGCGAAGGCAGAGGAGGAGATGATGGGGGAGAGATGGGAGGGAAGGAGGAGGAGAGGATGGGGGAGTGATGGGGGGAGGATAGGAGGAGAGGAGGGGGGGAGGGGGGGGAGAGGAGGAGATGATGGGGGGGAGATAGGAGGGCCAGAGGAGGGGGAGGAGGGGGCGAGAGGAGGAGATGATGGGGGGAGATAGGGGGGAAGGAGGGGGGGGATGATGAGGGAGGAGGAGATGATGGGGGAGGAGATAGGAGGGGGAGGGGGAGGAGGAATGATGGGGAGAGATAGGAGGAAGGAGGGGGAGGAGGAGAGAGGAGGAGTTGATGGGGAGAGATAGGAGGAAGGAGGGGGAGGAGGAATGATGAGGGATGATAGGAGGGAGGAGGGAGATGGAGGTGTGATAGGAGGGAGGAGGGGGGAAAGAGGGGGAGGAGGGGATGATGGGGGAGAGAAGATCATAGGAGGGAGAAGGGGGGAGGAGGATAAGATGGGGGGGTGATGACCCATGGATGACATCACAGGCGTCCCTCTGCTGTGATGTCATCAGCTCTTCATCTGGCTCCGCCCTCACAGGAAGTTCTGATAAGGATAACGACAGGAAGTGACCACAACGCCCCATTAGCATGCTGGCTAAGGCCAAGTCCAGCTGAACCTTGTCCAATCAGCTGTGGTGGGTGGGGCCAACAGGTGGGCGGTGTCAACAGGTGGGCGGGGCCAACAGCCTTCAACACCACTTCCACTTTTAATACTAATAACTTCACACTCACTTTAGTTCATTTTTACCAGAAGCTGAAGAAATTGTGTTTTCTGGGGGGGCGTGCCCTAAGTGGGCGTGTCCTTAGTGGGCGTGTCCTTAGTGGGCGTGTTCTTAGTGGGCGTGTTCTTAGTGGGCAGCCCAGGAAGGGCGGCGCCATACAGGGTTCTTATCACCTCTGGATCCTTATCCCCCCCCCCGTGAGGCTGGGTCTGAGGTTCTCAAGGTCTCTCCAGGAACCAGGACCGGTGCCGGTTCTGACCGGTCTGCTCCCACACAAAAGTCCTTGTTCCTCCTTTCATCCTTTCATGGCCTCAACAAAGGCGGAGCTCTAATGAGAGCAGCCACGCAGCAGCTCTTAATCACCTCCTGGACCGGAGCCAGGTTCTGGTCCTCACCCGGCCCATCAGAACCTGCTGACGAGGGGCATACGAGCGCTCCAAAGGCCCGAATGCACAGCCCAAACCTCTGGTCGCCGTGACAACGGCTTTCACACGTGTCACATCAGAAGACGGACCTGGAATGTAAACAAGAAGCTTGTGGGAGCAGAAGCGGGTCAGACCTGTTCAGAACCTCTGGACCCATGCTTCTACAGCAGCAGCAAAACAAGAAGTGACAAAGGTGTGGTTCTGAACGTGTACGGAACCGAGGGAGGAACCGCCAAAGTGTGGAAATGTGTGGTGAACGTTCTCCACGGGTGTGTCCACCACGGAAGGAGGAAGTAGAGACGAGGCAGCACCACCAAGATGTGTCATCTCCACACAGCAGAACCGGGGAAGAACCACAGTAGAACCAGAGAAGAACTACAACAGAACCAGAGCAGAGCTACAGTAGAACCACAACAGAACCACAGTAGAACTACAGCAGAACCAGAGAAGAATTACAGTAGAACCAGAGCAGAACCACATCAGAACTACAGGAGAACCAGAGAGGAACCACAGCAGAACCACAACAGAACCAGAGCAGAACTAGAGCAGAATAGCAGAACACAGAACAAGAGCAGAACCACTGCAGGACACAGAACCATTGTACTCCAGTCCACAATGAGAATAGCACTTTCTACGTTTCCCAGAATTCTGGACCAAACGGGTTCCCAGTGCTCCTGCTGACCCGCGCAGAGTTCTCCTGGACAGAGTCAACTTTTGAAAGCAAAAGATCCAGGTCAGGCCTTTGGAGGCGGACCTGGATCAGGATCAGACAGGTGGAACAGACATGACTGTCACTGAGCTTCAGCACAGCTCAGCAGAACCCGAGCCAAGGTTCTGAGCAGAGCCCGAGCCAAGGTTCTGAGCAGAACCCGGCAGCCGTGAGCACAGACAAAGGGCCTGTGTGTCTGCCCCACAGTGGGCCCGGCCCGGCCCGGTCCATGAAGGCGGCTGGGCCCACTGACACGTGACCACCATCGGATTATCCCTGCAACCAGAAACCGGACCGAAGCGGCGCGTGCGCAGTCCCGGCCGCTGATTGATGATCAATCGGACAAACTTTTCAATCAGCGATGACGTCACCGCGGCTCGTGCGTGTGCGCGGACTCACCGATGGACACCAGCTTGATGTTCTCCCTCTCCAGGAACTCCAGCGCCACCGACACGTTCTCCAGCTGCATCTGGCGGAAGGTGGGCCGCTGGTTGTACTTGCGGAACATCTTCTTCTGGCTCAGCACCTCCAGCAGCCCGATGAGCCGCAGCCCGTCGCTCAGGTCCGTCTGCAGGTTCCCGATCCGCTTGTTCACGCACTTCAGGTGCTCGTTGCACCACCTGGTGAACGTGTTCTGCTGGATCTTCTTCCAGGGCGCGTCCTCGGCCAGGTCCTTCTCCGTGGCGGGCATCTCTGCGTCCTTGTCCGAGGAGAGAGTGTTGGGAGCGGGCGCGGCACTTTGGTGCAGCCGGGGGTGGGAGCCGCTCATTTTATGGGCTCGTCTGCGTCCCGGTTCGCTGGATCCTTTTCCTGGGTGGAGTCTCCCTCTCTCCCTCTCTCTCTCTCTCTCTCTCTCTCTCTCTCTCTCTCTCTCTCTGAACAAATGGAGGCAAAGAGAAGAGAAGAGTGTGATGAAGCAACAGGACCAAACTTGTGGATTGTTCTGTTCACTTCGTTCGTCTGGACCCCCCCCCCCCCCCCAGTCCCACCCCTGGCCTGAGGGGGGCGCCCTGCCTGTACAGACCCACCGAACTGGGATTAGAATCTGGGATTACCTGTGACTGTGTGCTCCTGACACCTTCTGGTTGGAGCAACTCGTCTCATTTTAAACAGTTTTACCTGTTTAAAGGTACAATTCACCTGTAAATCAGATCAGTAGAGACCTCTAACCTCTTATCTGAAGATACCTCTAACCTTTTATCTGATGTCACATCAGTTCAAACATCCAAAGATCCTGCTGGTGATTTAGCACTATAGGCCACACCCCTGTGACCCCTGACCCCTGAGGCCCTCAGACGTGCTGGAGAACCCTGAGAGGCAGATAAACATCAGGCTGCAGCTCTTGTGGAGACCTGAGGCTGGTGTTAGGATGAAGCTACAATATCCCAGTTACAACTGTGTGTGTGTGTGTGTGTGTGTGTGTGTGTGCAGAGAAAACACATGCACCCACAATCAACAGACCTCTTCTGCTCTGTATTACTAACATTTATTCATCATTAAAGTTTAAAGCTTCAGCTCACATTTGTTGCAGAATCTTCAGGGATATTTAAATCTCGATATTATATATTTATATAAATATATATAGGATAATGAAGTGGTCTTTAAATTAAAAAAGGAGCCTTCCTGGCGCCTCTTGGCTCCCTCTAACGGTTCACTGAGGTACTGCACCGCGTCAGAGCTGATCATCGATAATATCACTGGGGTGCAGCTTTGTTGGGGATGACGTCTTCAGTAAACAATAACATGTTGCTTTGATGATCAAAGCGTGAAAACATCACGATCCCAGAATAAAAAGCACTAATTTGACTATTAAAGACACAAATATTTATTAAACCAGATCAAGTCAGACTAGACCAGATTAGACCTGATCAGATCAGGACAGACCAGACTAGATCAGACCAGACTAGATCAGACCAGACTAGATCAGACCAGATCAGGACAGACCAGACTAGATCAGACCAGATCAGGTCAGACCAGACTAGATCAGACCAGACCAGACCAGATCAGATCACAACAGATTAGAACAGACGAGATCAGACTAGATCAGATCAGACCAGACTAGATCAGACCAGACCAGATCAGATCACAACAGATCAGATCAAATCAGACCAGAACAGATCAGACCAGAACAGACCAGATTAGATCAGATCCAACCAGATCAGACTAGATCAGATCAGACCAGACTAGATCAGACCAGACCAGATCAGACCAGACTAGATCAGACCAGACTAGATTAGACTAGACTAGACCAGACCAGATCAGACTAGATCAGAACAGACCAGATTAGATCAGATCCAACCAGATCAGACCAGACCAGACTAGACTAGACTAGACTAGTCTAGACTAGACTAGACTAGACCAGACCAGACCAGATCAGATCAGATCAGGTCAGACCAGATCAGATCAGATCAGATCAGATCAGATCAGATCAGATCAGATCAGATCAGATCAGATCAGATCCAGATCAGCGGAGGAATGTGAGTGAGAGGAAGAGCAGATTCTCCTCTGACAGAACTTTGAGTTGGGAAGATCTGAAGTAACGTGAAAGTATCCGAGTAGAACTGGAGGTCAGCATCCTGAGTCGTTTTTAGAAAGTAAACTTGAGCCACGCCCACAAAAGCCAACCCCTGAGGGGGGGTTGCTGGTAAAGGTGCCGAGCCGACCCCCCAGGCACAGACCCCCGACCCCCCCCCCACAGGCCCGGACCCCCCCGACCCCGCAGGTCCCGACCCGCAGGTCCCGACCCCCCCAGGCCCGGACCACTCCGACCCCGCAGGTCCAGACCCCCCCGACCCCCCAGGCCCGGACCCCCAGGTCCAGACCCCCCCCGGCCCCCCAGGCCCGGACCCCCGGACCCCCAGGTCCAGACCCCCAGGCCCGGCCCCCCAGGTCCAGACCCCCCCCGGCCCCCCAGGCCCGGACCCCCGGACCCCCCAGGTCCAGACCCCCGGCCCCCCCGGCCCCCCCGGACCCCCGGCCCGGACCCCCGGCCCCCCCAGGCCCGTCTGTTACCTTATTTGGTCCGCAGCCCCTAATTGGAACGACGTCGAGATGCTGCGTGACGTGCGCGGAGCGGCGTGCGCGCGCGTTGGTGCCCAAACAAGACTGTCCCTGAAGAACGGGAGTGTGGCGGGTCCGAACCGAGCCGGACCCGGTCCCGCTGGACCAGCCCGCAAACTGAGTCCGCAAAATGAGCGCAGAGAGCGTGACCGCCGGGCCGAGGCGTGGCGCGCGCGGAGATGCCCGCACACTCACGCGGGGCTCGGAACCGCGCTCGGAACCGCGCTCGGAACCGGACCGCTGCGACCCTGGAGCTTCACTAAAACCAGACGGGGTGTGCAGAAAGCCGCGTCCCGCACAGCAGCGCGCCCACTTACGTGCGTGCGGGAGTCCCTCTGCGCGGTGGTTCCGGACGGTCTCAGCTGCTTCCCCGCGAGCCTCCGCAGAAGTGCGACGAGAGTGCGTGACGCGTGGAGAGACTCTCCTCCTGAGCCCCGCACCGGGACAGCCTTAATTGGTAAACTGGTCAGACGCGCACGGAGCGGGGCTGTTCCTCCCTCCCTCTCTCCCTCCCTCTCTCCTTCTCTCCCTCCCTCTCTCTCTCTCTCTCTCTCTCCCTCTCCCTCTCTCTCTCCTTCTCTCTCTCTCTCCCTCCCTCTCTCCTTCTCTCCCTCCCTCTCTCCCTCCCTCTCTCCTCCCTCCCTCTCTCCCTCCCTCTCTCCTTCTCTCCCTCTCTCTCTCCCTCTCTCTCTCTCTCTCCCTCTCTCTCTCTCCCCTCTCTCCCTCCCTCTCTCCCTCTCTCCCCTCTCTCCCTCTCTCTCTCTCCCTCTCTCCCTCTCCCCCCCTCCCTCTCTCCCCCTCTCTGCCCCCCTCTCTCTCCCTCTCTCTCTCTCTCTCCCTCTCTCCCCCTCTCTCTCCATCTCCCCTCTCTCCCTCCCTCTTTCTCTGCCCCCCTCCCTCACTCTCTCCCCTCTCTCCTGCTCTCTCTCTCTCTCCCTCCCTCTTTCTCTCTCCCCTCTCTCTCTCCCTCTCTGCCCCCCCCTCTCCCTCCCTCTCCCTCTCTCTCCCCTCTCTCCCTCCCTCTTTCTCTCTCTCTCGTCTCTCTCTCTGAACTGGGATGGTACTGGTTCTGCTGATGGTACTGGTTTAACCAGCACCTCTGTGGTTCAGATGTACTCAGGTGTAGGACTGATGAAAACCTGGACAACCATCGGTGACTGTTGCCATGGAGATCCAGTCTGTTGTCCTCACCTGTGGCTCAGAACTGGAACACTGGGAACACTGGGAATAATGAGAGAGGGAGAGAGAATGCTAGTGTGTGTGTGTGTGTGTGTGTTTGCTATCAAAGTGAGGACGTTCTGATGGTCCTCACAACTTCACGACTGTTGGAGGGTCCAGACCTGGTTTAGGGTTAGAACTGGGTCAGGGTCAGAGGTCAGGGGTCAGAGGTCAAGGGCTGGGTGATTATGTCTATGAAAGTCCCCCCAAAGATAGAAGAACAGGGATGTGTGTGGGGGGGGGTAACAAGCACCAGATGTGCGCTGGTCCATGACATCAGCGGAGACTTACCTCATCAGCCCGTCCTGAACCTCTGACCCAGTTCTAACCCTCAAACACAGCCAGAACCAGCACAACCAGGCCTAGTAGAGCACACACACACACACACACACACACACACACACACACACACACACACACACACACACACACACACACACACAATAGAGGAACTGGTTATACTGGCACAGACACTTCTTCTGTCTGATTTAGTGGTGTACAGTCAGTAAAGACCAGTGAAGACCAGTAAAGACCAGTAAAGGCCAGTGAAGGCCAGTAAAGACCAGTAAAGACCAGTGAAGACCAGTAAAGACCAGCAACCAGTAAAGACCAGTAAAGACCAGTGAAGACCAGTAAAGACCATTGAAGACCAGTGAAGATCAGTGAAGACCATTGAAGACCAGTAAAGACCAGTAAAGACCAGTACTAGACTGAATCTTTCTGATTCAGTTAATATGAAATTTGAAGTCATTAAAATGAGCAACTGAACTTCAACTTGACAAATTTATAACAACACTGACTTTGTTCACCAGTTAAGGAGGTGGACTGGTAAACTGTTTAAATGGGAGTGATGGGGGAATGTCAAACACTCACTCACACACACACTCACACACTCAACACAGACATTCAGATACAGTCACTCACACACACATACACACAGATACACACAGATACACAAATACACTCACACACACACAGATACATATACATAGATACACTCAGACACACACACACATACACAAATACACTCACACACACTCACACACATACAGATACAGTCACTCACAGATACAGATACACTCACACACACACTCACACACACACACTCACACACACACACACTCACACACACACACACTCACTCACACACACACACACACACACACACAGCTAAATTTAATCCTAATTTAAAGCGCCTCACATTAACAGACCAACAGGCCGTTAAACTGAGTTCAGATGATGAAACAAAGGCTCGCTGGTGAACTTTACACGTGCACGTTCCTCGTGCACGTTCTCGTATGACAAACAGACTCAACAGCAGCACTCAATAAACGTGGTGGGACATTTTCTGAAGAGCACTTAGAGGAGCGTGATGGAGGCGAGGCTGACATGTCCCCGAGGTCAGCGTGGACGGTGGTCTGCTCGTGGTGGACCAGGAGCCTTTGGTCCTCCACAAGGAACAAGGAGATCAAAGCAGCTGAGCTCAGGTGACCTCCCACCAAGGTAACTTCCTGTTTCCACGGCCAGACTGGGCGAGGTCTGGAGGTGTTCCCAGATCAGTGGCCATGTGGGCCGACGCCCCAGAGCTCTACACCGCTGTTACACCTCAACCAATCAGAGTGAAGATCACGTGACCTGCTGTGTGTGTGTGAGTGTAGAAGATCACGTGACCTGCTGGGGTCACGTGATCTTCTGATGTCTTCTGGAGGTCGTCTGAGAACGGAGCAGAACCTCAAACACTGCTGTTTACATCCACAAGCAGAACCTTTTAAGGACACGTCCCCTTTGCCTTCGGTCAGACCTCCAGGACTGGGGGGGTTGAGGGGGCTGTAGCACCCCTGTTGGCAGGACACGTGTGTCACCACACACCGACACTGCAGCGGTAAACAACACAATATAAATAATAAAGAAGGAGATGCAGACATGCTGAGACCCAAAACAGCTACAAAACAACTACAATACAGCTACAACAGGGCTACAACACAACTACAACACGGCTACAACAGGGCTACAACATGGCTACAACAGGGCAACAACACAACTACAAGACGGCTACAACAGGGCTACAACACAACTACAACACGGCTACAACAGGGCTACAACAGGGCAACAACACAACTACAAGACGGCTACAACAGGGCTACAACACAACTACAACACGGCTACAACAGGGCTACAACAGGGCAACAACACAACTACAAGACGGCTACAACAGGGCTACAACACAACTACAACATGCCTACAACACAACTATAACACAACTACAACATGGCTACAACACAACTACAACATGGCTACAACAGGGCTACAACACAACTACAAGACGGCTACAACAGGGCTACGACACAACTACAACATGCCTACAACACAACTATAACACAACTACAACATGGGTAAAACAACTACAACAGAACTACAACAGGGCTACAACAGAACTACAACACAACTACAACATGGCTACAACAGGGCTACAACATGGCTACAACAGGGCTACAACACAACTACAACAGGGCTACACACAACTACAACACAGCTACAACACAACTACAACACATCTACAACACAATTACAACATGGCTACCACACAACTACAACAGGGCTACAACACAACTGCAACATGGCTACAACACAACTACAACACAGCTACAACAGGGCCATAACATGGTTACAACACAGCTACAACACAACTACAACACAGCTACAACAGGGCCATAACATGGTTACAACACAGCTACAACACAACTACAACACAGCTACAACACAACTACAACACAGCTAAAACACAACTACGACGCAGCTACGACACAACTACAACACAGCTACAACACAGCTACAACACAACTACAACACAGCTACAACACAGCTACAACACAACTACAACACTGCTACAGCACAGCTACAACACAGCTACAACACAGCTACAACACAGCTACAACACAACTACAACACAGCTACAACACAGCTACAACACAACTACAACACAACTACAACATCTGTAGCTGGTGAGTAATGTTGATGTTTGCTGATGTAGCTGATGAACAGACGTGTCCATGCTGGCCACACCCTCAGCCTGACACCATCTCTGATCTTTGGACTCGACTGTGGAGACATGAGTGGGCATGAGAGCACTGTGTGTGTGTGTGTGTGTGTGTGTGTGTGTGTGTGTGTGTGTGTGTGTGTGTGCGCGTGTGTGTGTTTGAGGAGAAGGATAGAAGATCAGTCATTCACTGCTGCTCTCTGCTCACATTCCTCCCCCCTTATATGGACAAAACTGCTGGAGCCCATCTTTACACACACACACACACACACACACACACATACACACACACACACACACTCACACACACACACATACACACCCTCAGCAGTGTTGTGCTCATACGTTTTGGGATGAGAACAAGGCTGAAGTTTCTGTCATTTAATGTTCAACAGTTTGTGGAATTGAACCTTGAACATGTGAAGAGTTTTGTTTGAGAATGGACTCCATGTATCAGTGTGAGAGGTAGTTTGGTAAAAGGCACTTTAATATTTCATATATTCTTCTGAAAAACATTTATCATGACTGGAACAAATGAAGAACAAAGGAAAAGGACAGTGTTGTTGTGTGATTCGGTGAGCGTGTCGATGTCCATCCTGACGCACACAGAAATAATGAGTGTCTGGATCTACTGGAAACAGATGTTACAGGAAGTGTATGATGATGTCATATGATGCATTCCTTCTGGAAAGTGTGTGTGTGTGTGTTCGTGTCCGTGTGTGTGTGTGTGTGTGTGTGTGTGTCATGTCACTATATAAATGAATCCAAAATATGTTCATTAAATATAAACTGTGTTACCTTTTTTATAAATGGGAGAATACTTGTGACAAATTTAACTTGAACTGGAATATTCACACACATACACACACACACACACACACACACACACACAGCATGACATCATATGATCTCATTACTGAAGCAGCTTAGACCTGCAGAGACATGACTGGGGGGGTTGTGTGAACACAAACTGGACTTCATGAGTCCAGAAAGGAGCTCGGCCCTCCAACCAGGGCTGGGCTCGTGGGGGGGTATGGGGGGGTTCGGGGGGAGTATGGGGGGGTCCGGGGGGTATGGGGGGGTCAGGGGCGGGCATGGGGGGGTCAGGGGCGGGCATGGGGGGGTCAGGGGCAGGCATGGGGGGTCCAGATGTGCTGCTGGGGGGTCTGTGTACTGTAGAACACGGCTCACCTGAGCGTGTTCCAGGCTCGGTCCGGTGGGAGGGGCTGGCGGCAGTAGCGGTGATGTCACCGGGCCCGGCAGAGACGGCCCATGTTTGGATGTGTCCCACAGCGCTGTTGTCCTCCAGACCCAGACACAACAGAAGACGTCCTGATGCATCTGCTCGACCTTCCAGCAGCAGGAGCACAGGGAGGACCAGATTGTTGGTTCTCTGATAACAAAATCTGTTGAACAAACTGTGAACATTCCTCTAAGAGCACACGTGTCCTTGGGGAACGAGGTCATCTTTATGAGTCCTCACCTCTGACTGGAGAAATAAACCATCTGAGGGTGGAGGAGGACGTGGTCTTTGATCCTGTACAGGAACAAAGACATGAGGACAATCATTGATCTTGAAGAACGGTGGTGTCTGTGGTGAGGTCGTCTCTCAGACTCCTAAAGAACGTGACTGTTCTTCTCTCTACTGAGGACTGATGAGCATCTGAAGGTCTCAGCATCTTTAGTGCCTTCATGTGTGAACCCTGGTTGAACGTATGTGGATGTGATGCTGTTAATTTGTCTATATTGGCAGATACATGTTGGACGAGGGATGAGGAGCCTGAGGAGCCTGAGGAGACTGAGGACTCTGAGGAGCCTGAGGACTCTGAGGAGCCTGAGGACTCTGAGGAGCCTGAGGAACCTGAGGAGCCTGAGGAGGTGTGAAAGGGTGATATAGATAGCTGCAATAATGTCATCATCAGAATGTTTTCATCACTCTTACACTGCCAGACCCCTGTACCCCCCCTATGGATTAATAGACAAATACATCAATAAAAAAATAGATAGATTAAAAATAAATATTTATAGATAATAAATAGATAATCAATAAATATATGAATAAATACATAAATAGATGGAAAAATAAATATAGATAACTAGATAGATCTATAACTAAATAGATATATATAACTAGATAGATCTATAACTAAGTGGATAGATTGCTCTATAACTAGGTAGACAGATCTATTACTAGGTGGATAGATCTATAACTAGATAGATCTACAAATACGTGGATAGATAGCTCTATTACTAGGTGGATAGATCTATAACTAGATAGATCTATAAATAAGTGGATAGATAGCTCTATAACTAGGTGGATAGATCTATAACTAGGTGGACAGATAGCTCTATAACTAGATAGATCTACCTGTATAACTAGGTGGATAGATATATCTATAACAGGTGGATAGATCTATAACTAGATAGATTTATAACTAAGTGGATAGATAACTCTATAACTAGATAGATCTATAACTAGGTGGATAGATAACTCTATAACTAGATAGATCTATAACTAGGTGGATAGATAACTCTATAACTAGATAGATCTATAACTATGTGGATAGATAACTCTATAACTAGATAGATCTATAACTAGGTGGATAGATAACTCTATAACTAGATAGATCTATAACAAGGTGGATAGATAACTCTGTAACTAGATAGATCTATAACTAGGTGGATAGATAACTCTATAACTAGATAGATCTATAACTATGTGAATAGATAACTCTATAACTAGATAGATCTATAACTATGTGGATAGATAACTCTATAACTAGATAGATCTATAACTATGTGGATAGATAACTCTATAACTAGATAGATCTATAACTATGTGGATAGATAACTCTATAACTAGATAGATCTATAACTATGTGGATAGATAACTCTATAACTAGATAGATCTATAACTAGGTGGATAGATAACTCTATAACTAGATAGATCTATAACTATGTGGATAGATAACTCTATAACTAGATAGATCTATAACTATGTGGATAGATAGCTTTATAACTAGATAGATCTATAACTAGGTGGATAGATAACTCTATAACTAGATAGATCTATAACAAGGTGGATAGATAACTCTGTAACTAGATAGATCTATAACTAGGTGGATAGATAACTCTATAACTAGATAGATCTATAACTATGTGAATAGATAACTCTATAACTAGATAGATCTATAACTATGTGGATAGATAACTATAACTAGATAGATCTATAACTAGGTGGATAGATAACTCTATAACTAGATAGATCTATAACTATGTGGATAGATAACTCTATAGCTAGATAGATCTATAACTAGGTGGATAGATAACTCTATAACTAGATAGATCTATAACTATGTGGATAGATAACTCTATAACTAGATAGATCTATAACTAGGTGGATGGATAACTCTATAACTAGATAGATCTATAACTAGGTGGATGGATAACTCTATAACTAGATAGATCTATAACTATGTGGATAGATAACTCTATAACTAGATAGATCTATAACTATGTGGATAGATAACTCTATAACTAGATAGATCTATAACTAGGTGGATAGATAACTCTATAACTAGATAGATCTATAACTATGTGGATAGATAACTCTATAACTAGATAGATCTATAACTATGTGGATAGATAACTCTATAACTAGATAGATCTATAACTATGTGGATAGATAACTCTATAACTAGATAGATCTATAACTAGGTGGATAGATAACTCTATAACTAGATAGATCTATAACTATGTGGATAGATAACTCTATAACTAGATAGATCTATAACTAGGTGGATAGATAACTCTATAACTAGATAGATCTATAACTATGTGGATAGATAACTCTATAACTAGATAGATCTATAACTAGGTGGATAGATAACTCTATAACTAGATAGATCTATAACTATGTGGATAGATAACTCTATAACTAGATAGATCTATAACTATGTGGATAGATAACTCTATAACTAGATAGATCTATAACTAGGTGGATAGATAACTCTATAACTAGATAGATCTATAACTATGTGGATAGATAACTCTATAACTAGATAGATCTATAACTATGTGGATAGATAACTCTATAACTAGATAGATCTATAACTATGTGGATAGATAACTCTATAACTAGATAGATCTATAACTATGTGGATAGATAACTCTATAACTAGATAGATCTATAACTATGTGGATAGATAACTCTATAACTAGATAGATCTATAACTATGTGGATAGATAACTCTATAACTAGATAGATCTATAACAAGGTGGATAGATAACTCTATAACTAGATAGATCTATAACTATGTGGATAGATAACTCTATAACTAGATAGATCTATAACTAGGTGGATAGATAACTCTATAACTAGATAGATCTATAACTAGGTGGATAGATAACTCTATAACTAGATAGATCTATAACTATGTGGATAGATAACTCTATAACTAGATAGATCTATAACTATGTGGATAGATAACTCTATAACTAGATAGATCTATAACTATGTGGATAGATAACTCTATAACTAGATAGATCTATAACAAGGTGGATAGATAACTCTATAACTAGATAGATCTATAACTATGTGGATAGATAACTCTATAACTAGATAGATCTATAACTATGTGGATAGATAACTCTATAACTAGATAGATCTATAACTAGGTGGATAGATAACTCTATAACTAGATAGATCTATAACTAGGTGGATAGATAACTCTATAACTAGATAGATCTATAACTAGGTGGATGGACAGATCTATAACCGGGTGGATGGGCGAACACGTCCCCTTACCCAGAGTTCCTCGCGGCCTGAAGAGGCCCCCGGAGGCCCCGCCCCTTCCTTTCCTCCATTAGGTGAGTCTGCGGCTGCCGCGTTTCTGCGGCTCCGATTAAACTCTTCATATTCGGGGCTCTGCGGGCCGCCAGCCTCACCTTCACACACCTGACTCACCTGTGTGCTCTCCCGTACAGGCTACAACCATGGGCCGCCGACCAGCCCGCTGGTGAGTGTGGCTTTGTCGCGGGTTGAGGCCGGCACGACGAGAAAATGGAGGCTCCATGTGGAGCTGCTAAGCTAGCGGGAGCGGAGGGCTGAACCGGGCCGAACCGGGGCCGAACCCGGCCCGTCTGGGCTCACAGCACCGCCACATCCACCGACACCAGCTTAGCTCACACACGCTGACTTTATAATCAGGAGGCCCGCTAACGTTAGCAGCAGCAGCTAATGCGCGTGTTAAAGTTCCGACCTGACGGCAGAGACGTGAATAAAGGTCACTTTAGTCACTTTAGTCACTTTAGTGTGCGGGCGCGTTGGTACAGACGGGGGACATGGGTCCAACATTCACACTGCTCTGGGGGTTAGGGACTGGTGAGGTCTGATGGGGACATGACGTTCATCTGGACCAGGGGTCTCCAGGTCCCCCCAGAGGGCCGTGAGGCTGCAGGTTCTGGTCCCACCAGTCCAGCTTCATCTGGACCAGGGGTCTCCAGGTCCCCCCCAAAGGGCCGTGAGGCTGCAGGTTCTGGTCCCACCAGTCCAGCTCACCCAGTTGGACCAGTCAGCTGTTGAAGACTCAGATGAGTTGATGAAGTGAGTCCAGTCTGGTGCTGCTGCTGCTGGGTTGGACCAGAACCTGCAGCCTCACGGCCCTTTGTGGAACCGGTTTGACACCTGTGATCTAGAGACTGTTGGACTTCATCTAGGGACAGTTGGACATGTTGGACTTCATCTAGGGACATGTTGGACTTCATCTAGGGACATGTTGGACATGTTGGACTTCATCTAGGGACATGTTGGACTTCATCTAGGGACATGTTGGACTTCATCTAGGGACAGTTGGACTTCATCTAGGGACAGTTGGACTTCATCTAGGGACAGTTGGACATGTTGGACTTCATCTAGGGACAGTTGGACTTCATCTAGGGACAGTTGGACTTCATCTAGGGACAGTTGGACTTCATCTAGGGACAGTTGGACATGTTGGACTTCATCTAGGGACAGTTGGACTTCATCTAGGGACATTTGTAGGGCCATGCTGCGACCACAGCAGTGATGTGACTAAAGCCACGTTGTCTCCACAGTTACCGCTACTGCAAGAACAAGCCCTACCCCAAGTCCCGCTTCTGCAGAGGCGTTCCTGGTGAGCACGTCTGTCCTGGGGGGGGCTGCACGTCTGTCCTGGGGGGGCGGGGGGGCTGCAGCTTATTAAGCCGACCGGTTCTGCTGCGGTGCGGTTCTGGTGTGCACTGGCTGCAGACAGCGACTCTCTGGTTGTGTATGTCCTCAGCTGGGAGGTGCTGAGTGCTTTAAGGGACCACTGAGACAACCCAACAGTCAGAGCGGCTGTTCAGGCAACAGCGTGTCAACCTGTGCCTCCTCTCTTAGACCCCAAGATCAGGATCTTCGACCTGGGGAGGAAGAAGGCCAAGGTGGACGAGTTCCCCCTGTGTGGTCACATGGTCTCTGACGAGTACGAGCAGCTGTCTTCAGAAGGTCGGTCCACCCTCACGCTGTACCGTTGTTCTTCTCTCTCACACACACACTCACACACACACGAGCCCCCAGACCTGGACGGGTGACTGCAGTTTGAGGTTAACGTGTGTGTGAATGCCCCCGGACCGCCGGGGTGTCTGGAGGTTGTCCTGGGGCGCCTGCTGTTGCCGTAGCGATGGTGACCCTCTTGTTGTCCTCAGCTCTGGAGGCCGCTCGCATCTGCGCCAACAAGTACATGGTGAAGACCTGCGGCAAGGACGGCTTCCACATCCGCATGCGCCTGCACCCCTTCCACGTCATCCGCATCAACAAGATGTTGTCCTGCGCCGGAGCTGACAGGTGAGTCTCCTGCGCCCCCTCTGGCCCCGCCCCCCCCCTGACCTCCCATAACCCCCAGGCTCCAGACGGGGATGCGTGGCGCCTTCGGGAAGCCCCAGGGCACCGTGGCCCGCGTGCACATCGGGCAGGTGATCATGTCGGTGCGCACCAAGACCCAGAACAAGGAGCACGTGGTGGAGGCGCTGCGCAGGGCCAAGTTCAAGTTCCCCGGGCGCCAGAAGGTAAGGAGGGCGCCGCGGCGCGGCCAGCAGCTGTCAGCACGTGGACTCACCACGACCCCCCCCCACAGATCCACATCTCCAAGAAGTACGGCTTCACCAAGTTCAACGCCTGCGACTTTGACGACATGATGGCGGAGAAGCGCCTGATCCCCGACGGCTGCGGGGTCAAGTACATCCCCAACAAGGGGCCCCTCTCCCGCTGGAGGGCGCTGCACGCCAACTAGACAATAAAGGCTCTGAACACGCTGAGAACACGCATGACTTCATACACACGGGGATGAACCGGGGGTCTGAAGGGGTGGGGGGGGGTGTGGAAGAGGTGGGAGGGGGTGGGGGGTCTGAAGGGTGGGGGTGGGAAGTGTGGGGGGGTCTGAAAGAGGTGGAAGGGGGTCTGAAGGGGTGGGGGGGTCTGAAGGAGTGGGGGGTCTGAAGGAGGTGGTAGGGGGTCTGAAAGAGGTGGAAGGAGGTGGTAGGGGGTCTGAAGGGGTGGGGGGGTCTGAAGGAGGTGGTAGGGGGTCTGAAGGAGTGGGGGGGGTGTGGAAGAGGTGGGAGGGGGTGGGGGGTCTGAAGGAGGTGGTAGGGGGTCTGAAAGAGGTGGAAGGGGGTGGGGGGATCTGGAAGAGGTGGGGGGGGTCTGAAAGAGGTGGAAGGGGTGGGGGGTCTGAAGGGGTGTGGGGGGGTCTGAAAGAGGTGGGAGGGGTGGGGGGTCTGAAGGGGGTGGGGGAGTCTGAAGGGGTGGGGGGTCTGGGGTCTGAAAGAGGTGGGGGGGGTCTGAAAGAGGTGGAAGGGGGTGGGGGGTCTGAAGGGGTGTGGGGGGTCTGAAAGAGGTGGGAGGGTGGGGGGTCTGAAGGGGTGGGGGAGTCTGAAGGGGTGGAAGGGGGTGGGGGGTCTGAAAGAGGTGGGAGGGGTCTGAAGAGGTGGAAGGGGTGTGGGGGGTCTGAAGGGGTGGGGGGGTCTGAAAGAGGTGGAGGGGGTGGGGGGGTCTGAAAGAGGTGGAGGGGGTGGGGGTCTGGAAGAGGTGGGGGGGGTCTGAAAGAGGTGGAAGGGGTGGGGGGGGTCTGAAGGGGTGGGGGAGTCTGAAGGGGTGGAAGGGGTGCGGGGGGTCTGAAAGAGGTGGGAGGGGGTGGGGAGGGGTCTGAAGAGGTGGAAGGGGTGTGGGGGGTCTGAAGGGGTGGGGGGGGTCTGAAAGAGGTGGAGGGGGTGTGGGGGTCTGAAGGGGTGGGGGGTCTGAAAGAGGTGGAAGGGGTGCGGGGGTCTGAAGGGGTGGGGGGTCTGAAGGGGGTGGGAGGGTCTGAAAGAGGTGGGAGGGGTGCGGGGGGGGGGTCTGGGGGGTCTGAAAGAGGTGGGAGGGGGATCTGAAAAAGGGGGTGGGGGGGTCTGGAAGTGTGGGGGGTCTGAAAGAGGTGGGAGGGGGTGGGGAATCTGAAGGGGTGGGGGGGTCTGAAAGAGGTGGGAGGGGCGGGGGTCTGAAGGGGTGGGGGTCTGAAGGGGTGGGAGGGGTGCGGGGGTCTGAAGGGGTGGGGGGGTCTGAAGGGGTGGGAGGGGTGCGGGGGTCTGAAGGGGTGGGGGGGTCTGAAAGAGGTGGAGGGGGTGTGGGGGGGTCTGAAGGGGTGGGGGGGGTCTGAAAGAGGTGGAAGGGGGGGGGGGTCTGGAAGAGGTGGGGGGTCTGAAAGAGGTGGAAGGGGTGCGGGGGGTCTGAAGGGGTGGGGGGGTCTGAAGGGGGGGGGGGGTGGTGTTGTCCGTGTGATGGGTGTGTGGGGAATCATGATGGGGGTCATGGTGTGTGTAGTCGTCAAAACGGGGGGGGCAGGACTTCAGTTCGTCAGAATTAGACGCAGAAGCGTGATGACGTCATCACGTCGGGACCAATCCTGTCTGAGGCGTGGGTCGGAACGTCATGAGCCCCTAACAGGAAGTTCCGGACCGTGGCCTTCCGGACCGTTCCTGCTGTTACACCGCATGGCTGCGTGTCTCCGCTCCGCGCTCCGGGCGGCCCCCCCCGCCGGGCTCTTCTCCCGGGGGCCCCTCGTGGGGCCCCTCGTGGGGCCCCTCCGCGCCCTCAGCCGGGCCCCCCCCGGGCCCCCCCGCGGCTTCTCCGAGTCCTCGGAGGACTTCCGGTGGGTGCAGCGGCTGGTCCCGCAGGCGCGCGTCCCGCAGCCCCCCCCTCCCCGCGGGGGGGGCGCGGCCCCCTGCGGGTGGCGGCCCCCGGCCCCCGGGCCCCCCGGGCCCTACCTGGTGCGCCGCTCGCGCATGCACAACCTGCCCGTGTACGAGCACGTGACGCACGGGAACCGGCGCTCGACGCTGCTGCGGCGCGTGGAGGGCGACGTGTGGGCGCTGCGCGGTGACGTCAGGGCGCACCTGCGCCAGGTGAGCGGCCGGGCCCCGCCCACCCGCGTCAACGAGCTCACCAGGACGCTCCGGGTCAAAGGGCACTTCCGGGAGGAGCTCACCCAGTGGCTGTACGGCCGAGGCTTCTGAGGCGCCTCGCCCCGGGGGAGACGGGGGAGACGGTCCTGGGGGAGACGGTCCTGGGGGAGACGGTCCTGGGGGAGACGGTCCTGGGGGAGACGGAGAGACCGCGACGGAGGGCTGGAGGTCCTGGAGGTCCTGGGGGGGACGACGGAGAGACGGCGAGGACCGAGAGACGAGGACGGAGGAGAGACCAGAGACCGACGTTGTGACTTTAATAAACGTGTTCATGGAACCGTGGGCGACTTTTCCTTTGGGGGAGGGAGAGAGGGGGGAGAGGGGAGGAGGAGGAGGAGGAGAGGGGAAGGGGAAGGGGAGGGGAGGAGAAGGAGAAGGTGGAGAGGGTCCAGGGGAGGGGGAGGCAGGGGGGGGAGAAGGACCAGGGGAGGTGGAGAAGGAGGAGGAGGAGAAGGGGAAGGGGAAGGGGAGGGGGAGGGGGAGAAGGGGAGAGGGTCCAGGGGAGGGGGAGGGGGAAGGTGGAGAAGGTCCAGGTGAGGGGGAGGTCCAGGGGAGGGGGAGGAGAAGGTGGAGAAGGTCCAGGTGAGGGGGAGGAGACACCAGTCTCAGCCTCTGCCGAGGCCCAAACATCTGTACGCACATCCAGATGTTTCAGAGGCATCAGCAGGAATGCAGCAGGCTGGAGAAGTCTCGCACTCTCCTGATGACCTCCTCCAGGCGCTCATCTGGGGACAGGACGTGTCTCAGTCAGCAGAGATCAAAGTCAGCAGAGATCAAAGCCAGCAGAGATCAAAGCCGGTTCCTCATATTTCAGGTTGGGTCAAAAAGGAGAGGCGATGGTTCCGGGCGTTTAAGGCCACGTGAAGGGTGAGGAACAGACCTTTGGGTCAACCAACCCCACGTGACCCCGTCAGCAGGTGAAGCTCTTACTGAAGGTGCGCTTGCGTCCTCCCCTCTGGTAGAACGGCTGCTTCTGCAGCAGCTTCACCTCCTGCTGGATGGACGCCAACGCTTCAGGCGCCTCCTTCAGCACCTCCAGCTCCTGAGGACACAAGAGGACCTCCAACATCCGGGCCGTCGGGCGCCAGGGCCGCGGCGTGAGCGCCGCCCTACCGTCACGAAGGTCTGCAGCAGCTGCTGCGTCCGCTGGAAGACGTGGGCGTGGCCGCTGAAGATGGGCGGGGCTCTGCAGCAGTACGCTCTCAGGTCGGCCTCGTAGACGCGGCTGAACGCCGCCATCAGCTGCTGCAGGTCGCCCGCAGCCAGCTGCAGCAGACTGGGCGAAAAGGCGGCGCGGCTGCGATCGGCGTCGTCCTTCAGGAAGTCACACTGACGACAAGAGGAGGTCAGCAGCACGTCGGGCCTGCAGCACGCGCCCTGCCCCGACCCACCTCTGAGCGCAGCTGCTCCAGCGCAGCGCAGGTCAGCTGGACCAGGCCCCAGACATCTGCAGCTCCTGCGCCGGCTGCAGCCCACGCCCCTGCTGGGCTGGACGCGGCTGCTGGCGGCGTCCTGAGGGCGAGAGGCGGGTGAGCGAGGACGGCGCAGGCCAGGCCTGCAGCGGGGGGGCCAGGCCTGCAGCGGGGGGGCCAGGCCTGGGCCAGGCCTGCAGGGGGGGGCCAGGCCTGAGGCGGGGGGGCCAGACCTGAGGCGGGGGGGCCAGGGCTGCAGCGAGGGCCTGAGCATGTGGGACAGCTGGCTCCGGTTGTCTGCAGCAAACAGCTCGCTCAGCAGCGCGTCCGCGTCCGTCCTGGAGGCTGCGGGCTGCGCCGGAGCAGGAAGCAGCGTGAGCAGCTGCTGCAGGAAGCAGAGCTGCCACCGCACGGCGGCGCGTCCCTGCACAGACGAGGGGCGTCAGAGCAGCCGGCGCCTGCGCCTCCTGCAGCAGGAGCACGTCTACCTCTCTGAGCAGGTCCTGGTCGGACGCCCTGCACAGCATCAGCTCCTCTCCCAGAAGAGCCGTTTCTATGGCAACAGCAGCAGAGGACTCAGAGGTGTCCCCCTGCATCAGCAGCGGGTTGGGGGGGCGGTCCTACCTGTCCACACGGCGTCCTGGTCTGTGGACACCAGCCAGGACTTTGTGGAGCTGCTGCAGTTGGGCTGGATGCTGCGAGACAACAGAGACGGTGTTACAGTCCGTCTGACTGTAGGGGCCTGCTACACTCACACCTCTGACAAAGCTGAACACACTGACTCTTCCTCATTCATCCCAGGTAACAGGGTAACAGTGTAACACAACCTCAACACAAAAGCATGCAGGAGTGTTACCGGCAGCAGATCCAGGCCAGGATGTTGCAGCGCTGCTGCGACGGAGAGCAGAGCAGCTGCAGCGCGCTGGCGCCGTCCTGGAGCTGCACATCCTCCAGCAGGGGACAGGCGGCGGCCTGCAGACACACAACAGGGGCTGTGACCACAACTGCAGCTACAACTACAACACTACTACAACTACAGCTACAGCCGGCAGACACACAACAGGGGCTGTGACAACAACAACACAACTACAACACTACTACAGCTACAGCCGGCAGACACACAACAGGGGCTGTGACAACAACAACACAACTACAACAATACTACAGCTACAGCCGGCAGACACACAACAGGGGCTGTGACAACAACAACACAACTACAACACACACAGCTACAGCCGGCAGACACACAACAGGGCGACAACAACAACACAACTACAACACTACACAGCTACAGCCCAGACACACAACAGGGGCTGTGACCACAACAACAACACAACTACAACACTACACAACTACAGCTACAGCCGGCAGACACACAACAGGGGCTGACCACAACTGCAGCTACAACTACAACACACACAACACAGCTACAGCCGGCAGACACACACAGGGCTGTGACCACAACTGCAGCTACAACTACAACACTACTACAACTACAGCTACAGCCGGCAGACACACAACAGGGGCTGTGACCACAACTGCAGCTACAACTACAACACTACTACAACTACAGCTACAGCCGGCAGACACACAACAGGGGCTGTGACAACAACAACACAACTACAACACTACTACAGCTACAGCCGGCAGACACACAACAGGGGCTGTGACCACAACAACAACACAACTACAACACTACTACAACTACAGCTACAGCCGGCAGACACACAACAGGGGCTGTGACCACAACAACAACACAACTACAACACTACTACAACTACAGCTACAGCCGGCAGACACACAACAGGGGCTGTGACCACAACAACAACACAACTACAACACTACTACAGCTACAGCCGGCAGACACACAACAGGGGCTGTGACCACAACAACAACACAACTACAACACTACTACAACTACAGCTACAGCCGGCAGACACACAACAGGGGCTGTGACCACAACAACACACCAACACCAGCAGCTCTTCTGGTGGTTTTTCCAGCTGTCCTCATTTCTATGAATATTTAAATACTTTTCATGCTCAACGACCCAAACATGAGGACAGGTGAGGCGAGGGTTAACCCTGTAGAGGACAGGTGAGGTGGACAGGTGAGGGCTCTATAAAGGGCTCCTATTAAGGACTCCTCTGAAGGACTCCTCTCATCTGTCCTGACAGGTAAATCGCTCTTTTAAAGGCTCTTTAAGGGCTCCTCTCACCTGTCTTGACAGGTAAATCGCTCTCTCTCACCTGTAGTGAAGCTACAACAGCTAAAGCTAGCTGCTGCTCCGGTGCGCGCGCCATCAGTCGAACCTTCTTCTTCTCTGGTTTTGAGGGAGCCCGCCAAGACCGCTGCTGCCGCCCTGTTGGCCGCCGCCTGCAACTACAAGCGCAAACATAGAAGTCCTGCAGGGAAACACTCGTGTTTTATCACTGTTGTCATGAGGAGCTTGTGTTCAGAGAAAACTGGGCTCAAGATGTAATTACTGTAAAGAAGAGAATTACGTAGACCAACGATAGGAGGCGGTAGCGGGCTCGACCGTTGTAGTTCTGCACCGTAGAAGAAGAGGAGGAGGAGGAGACGAAGACAAGAGGAAGAAAAGAGGAAGAGTAACGAGTAACGGCTGAAGTAACGAGCCCTCAGCCCGCTCGCACCGGCCGGCCATGAGGAAGAGGAGCGGCGAGCGGCGGCGCCACGTGGTGGCCTGGCTGAACCGGGCCGAGTGGGACCAGGTCCTGGAGCGGCTGTACTCCAGCGACCCGGGCCTGCAGAGGCTGGCCCTGGGCCGGGTCTCGGCCTGGAAGGCCCGCTACGGCAGCAGCACCCCGGTGGCGGTGGACTGCACGGCCGACCTGGTGCGGTGTCAGGCCCTGGACCGGGCCGGGGGGCCCGGGGGGGCCGGGGGCGCCGGGCCGGACCGGGCCGACCTGGTGCTGCTGTACGGGGCCGCCCTGGTCCGCTTCGTGAACCTGATCACGGAGCGGCAGCAGGGCCGCGTCGCCCGGCCGCTGCGCAGGCTGGCGGGGCGGATGCGCATCCCCGAGTGGGTGGTGGACCTGCGGCACGACTTCACCCACCGGAAGCTGCCCAGCCTGGCCTGGGGCCGCCGCGGCTGCAGGGCCGCGCTGGACTGGCTGCAGCAGGAGTACTGGTCCAGGCAGCTGGGGGGGGGCCGGCTGGGACCAGGACCAGGACCAGGACCAGGACCAGGAGGAGGACCAGGAGGAGGAGCTGGGGGCCCAGGCCCGGGAGATGGGGGCCTACAGGAGGGCCCGCGGGCTGCTGATGTCCTACCAGAGGGCCCAGTTCGAGGCCCTCGGGGGGGGCCCGGGGGGGGGCCCGTTCGCCGAGCTGGACTGGGTGCTGGCGGAGGTGAAGCAGGCGTCGGCGGAGGCCAGCGCGCTGCTGGTGGACGTGCTGCTGGAGGACGGCTTCCTGGTGCCCACGGCCGAGCAGCTGCAGGCGCTGGGCTGCGACCCCCCCGCCGCCCCCCCCCGCCGAGCCCAAGCTGCCTCAGGCCTTCCTGAGCTTCTGGCTGGGCCTGCTGAGGACGCTGAACTCGCCGGCCTTCATCCACCTGCTGCTGGAGAAGCTGTTCGCCGAGCTGAAGCTGCTCAGCGGCGAGCCGCCGCAGCAGCGCGTCTTCTACGTCTGCGCCTGGATCTCCGAGCTCATCGCCTGCAACAGCAAGAGGCTGCGCTTCGAGACCAAGCTGCAGAGGAGGGCTCGGCTCAAGGAGCGCATCTTCGTCAACCGCATCCAGATGAGGTGGCAGCAGCTGCTGGCGGCGTGCCTGGAGGCGGCCTGCGCCAGCACGCCTCACCTGCTGCGGCTGATCCTGGACGACATGGAGCACCCGCTGCCTGTGGACACGCGGCACAAGCTGCTGCAGCTCTGCTCCATCTACACCCAGGCGGACCCCGCCCACTGCGGCCCGTCTCCCCAGAAGGTCTACACGCTGGAGAGCCTGCACGAGCAGATGCAGCGCTGGCGCCCGCCCCTGGACCGGAGGGACTCCCAGGAGGCCCCGGAGGCCCCGCGGGCCCAGGCGGAGGCGCTGCGCGGCTCCCCGTGGCAGCTCTGCACCGACCAGGTGTCCTGGAAGACCTTCCCCCTGGGGAGGGTCCCCAGGCAGTCCAGCGAGCCCTCGTCCCTCATGGTGGACGGCTTCTCCACCCTGACCGTGTTCGACCAGCTGCTGGAGGCGGAGAGCAGAGTGCCGCGCAGCCTCCCCGAGGCCCCGCCCACGGCGCGACCTGCTGACCTCCTGTGGACCAACGGGGACGTCGTCAAGCTGAAGTGTGGACTGAGGCTCTTCTGAGTTCACCTCGAACCGTCAGAACGAGCGACTCGCTCATTAAAGTCTCGTTTGTGCGCCACCAGAACCTCAGCGGTCCTGAACTCTTTTAAATAAAGTCTGAACATTCTTCCATTTTTTCTAACATTCCACATTGTCTTGACATGAAAAGGTTTAAGATTTCAAACACTTGAGCTTGTTTTAGAGCGTCTCCTTTAGGAGGTGGTTTAATCAAACACTAATAACCAGCCTAACTAGGTTAACTTTGACGTACAAAGTTATCGTCACTCACTCCTGACGCCCCAGTCAGCTGCTCGGCCTCCCATTGGCTGTTGTGTGGTCACATGACCATGAGGGCGGCTCCTCATTGGCTGCTGGTTAGTGGCAGTTGCCAGACCAGCAGTGTGTTGTCCATGTGCTCCTGGCCCCCCGGCGGCCCCCCTACCCTGCGCCACCCTCGCCCCCCCGAGAAGACGGCTGTGGACGTCACCCTGCTGCGCCGGGCCTCCCCCTCGGGCCCCCGCTCCGCTGCCCGGCCCCGCACCCACACGTCAGGGTCCTCCCTCACGGCGTAGATGGAGCCGTCCTCCGGGCGGTGCTCAGGGGGGGGCGGGGGGGGGCCCCCGGGGGGGAGCTGGGGGCCTCCGGGGGGGGCCCCGCTCAGCAGCCTCCCCGGGAGCTGGCAGGTGGAGCGGAGGTGGTACTGCAGCAGGAGGCTGGGCTTGTCTGTCCGGGGGGGGGGTGCTCTGGACCCCCCCTGGTCAACCCCCCCATCATCTTCATCCTCTGTGTTGGGGGAGTCTTGACGTAGCAGGTCAGAGGTCAACGTGTTTGAGGCCACCACCAGGAACTCCACTGGACCAGAGTGAGCATTCAGAGAGGTCATCCCTTTACCTGGGGGGCGGCACCATCAGGGAACATCAGTGGCCCTCAGTAACCATCAGTCAACATCAGTAACCATCAGTGGCCCTCAGTAACTATCAGTCAACATCAGTAACCATCAGTGGCCCTCAGTAACCATCAGTCAACATCAGTAACCATCAGTGGCCCTCAGTAACTATCAGTCAACATCAGTAACCATCAGTGGCCCTTAGTAACTATCAGTAACCATCAGTCAACATCAGTAACCATCAGTGACCCTCAGTAACCATCAGTCAACATCAGTAACCATCAGTGGCCCTCAGTAACTATCAGTCAACATCAGTAACCATCAGTGACCCTCAGTAACCATCAGTCAACATCAGTAACCATCAGTGACCCTCAGTAACTATCAGTCAACATCAGTAACCATCAGTGACCCTCAGTAACCATCAGTCAACATCAGTAACCATCAGTGGCCCTCAGTAACTATCAGTAACCATCAGTCAACATCAGTAACCATCAGTGACCCTCAGTAACCATCAGTCAACATCAGTAACCATCAGTGGCCCTCAGTAACTATCAGTAACCATCAGTCAACATCAGTAACCATCAGTGGCCCTCAGTAACTATCAGTAACCATCAGTCAACATCAGTAACCATCAGTGACCCTCAGTAACTATCAGTCAACATCAGTAACCATCAGTGGCCCTCAGTAACCATCAGTAACCATCAGTCAACATCAGTAACCATCAGTGGCCCTCAGTAACTATCAGTCAACATCAGTAACCATCAGTAACCATCAGTCAACATCAATAACCATCAGTGGCCCTCAGTAACCATCAGTAACTATCAGTCAACATCAGTCACCATCAGTCAACATCAGTCAACATCAGTAACCATCAGTCACCATCAGTCACCATCAGTCACCTCACCAACTGGGCCCACACCAGTTCACCCTATACCACTGGTCTATCTGGTCTACCCCATAACACCCTGTGAATAGTCATCAAGTTAGTAAACTAGTCAGTGAATAGTGATCTAGTTAAAGAATAGTGAGCAGTGTTAGTGAGCTAGTTAGTGAAGAGTGATCAAGTCAGTCAACTAGTTATTGAATAGTGAGCAGGGTTAGTGAACTAGTTAGTGAATAGTGATCTAGTTAGTCAACTAGTTAGTGGATAGTGAGCAGGGTTGGTGAACTAGTTAGTGAATAGTGGGCAGGGTTAGTGAACTAGTTAGTGAACGGGTGGCGGACAGACGGGTGGTTGTGGTGACTACTGGTGAGCGCTGGTCACCAGCCTGGCCCCACCCACCGGTGATCTTGGGGATCCCCTCCAGGCTGGGCACGGGGAAGCAGACGAGGGCGCCCTGGCTGGTCCCGACCCACAGCAGACCCTGGGTCAGCAGCAGGCTGGACACCTGGACCGGGCCTGATAAACAGAGAGCGTGAGGGGGGGCCGAGCCCGGCAGAACCTCTCAGGTACCTGCTGCCAGGTGGGCGGGCCGGGGGGAGGTGTTGACTTCCTGCAGGAGCTCCAGCGTCTCTGTGTGGAACAGGTAGATGGAGGAACCCTGGCTGAAGGCCATCCAGACCCCCCCACCAGAGGGGACCATGTGGGTGACGCTGGCGCTGCCATGGGCCTCGAACCTCTGAAACGGCCATGGTCAAAAGTTCTGGTTCTGCTCACCCAGCCAGAAGAACCTCATGTCAGGACTGGCAATGTGAAAGGAGGAGGAGGAGGTCCACCTGGGTGTGAAGGCCAGACTCCTGGATGACGAAGACCTGGTTGGCACAACTGGCCCAGACGCAGTCCTCCAGCCCCAGCAGACTACCAACCGGGTCAGAACCCAGACTGACCAGTCTGCACGGCTCCACGTCCCACAGAGCCTCTGGAGAAAGGGTTTAGTGGACACCAGGAACGTGGACCAGGACCTGGAGCTGGAGGTCAGGACTCACCACCGGGCCTCCGGCGGTACTCAGCCACCTTGCCATTGGCCAGTCCAGCAAAGAGGGAGGAGCCTCGGTGAGTGAGGCTGGTGACCGGGCCTCCATCAGGGGTTAGCAGGGTTAGCAGGTTCTGAACATCCGTGTCCAGGCTGCCGTACACGTTGATGCTGCGGAGACGAGAAGGTCTGAAGTGGCTGAGGAGAACTTCAGTATTTATGTACAGCTGAGGGACTTCAGGGGCAATTTAAGGGAAACTATATATAAACTATATATAGTAGAGCATCTAGGAGGTTCTTCCCGAGTTCAGAGAACCTCCTCTGGAGAACCTCCTCTAGAGAACCTCCTCCAGAGAACCTCCCCTGGAGAACCTCCTCTGGAGAACCTCCTCTAGAGAACCTCCTCTGGAGAACCTCCTCCAGAGAACCTCCTCTAGAGAACCTCCCCTGGAGAACCTCCTCTGGAGAACCTCCTCTAGAGAACCTCATCCAGAGAACCTCCTCCAAAGAACCTCCTTCAAAGAACCTCCTCCAGGGAACCTCCCCTGAGAACCTCCTCTGGAAAACCTCCAGGGAACCTCCTCAAGAGAATATCCTCCAGAGAACCTCCTCCATGGAACCTCCTCCAGGGAACCTCCCCTGAGAACCTCCTCTGGAAAACCTCCACTGAGCCTAACCTCCTCTAGGGAGACCATGGTTCTTCTGGGAGCTGGATCAGAGCCACCAACCTGCCGTCCTGCAGACCAGCACAGATGATGTTTCGGGGGGCGGGGCCAGCCGTGGGCCCACTCGGCTCCTCCCTCACGTACTCCAGACAGACGACGTCGGTTCTTGTGGCGACGGTCTTGACCAGACGAGGAGCGCTTCGGTTCAAGGAGAAGATCTCCACCTGGGCCGGGCCGGAGCTCCCGCTCCCACCAGCGACCTGAGCATGAGCAGGCAGAGCAGGAGTTTCAGAGGTTCTGGGTGGTGGAGACCAGGCCGAAGGTCAGAAGATCCAGATGTGAACCTGAACCCACCCAGAGGTAACCCTGAGGCAACGAGGTGCTGCTGGAGCAGAAACCAATCAGGCTGCACTGGGGGGGGCTGTGGACGCACGCCTGCACACACAAACACACACACACACACACTCAGAAGAGCCAGGACCTCCTCTGACCAACATGTTCATCTCACCTTCAGCGTTTGAGCCCGAAGGACAGGAAGTTTGTAGGACAAGAGAGGACACGTCAACACAACTTTAGTCTGCTCGTGTTCTTCAGCATGTTCCCACCCAGGAGAGTTGTCTGCTCCTACACACACACACACAGATACACACGTACACAGATGCACACACAGATTCACACAGGCACAGATATGCACACACACACACACACAAACAGATACACACACAGAAACACACAGATACACACACAGAAACAGACACACACACAGATACAGACACACATAGATATGCACACAGACATACACATTTTATCGTATTTATCTGTGTGTGTTTCTGTGTGTGTGTATCTGTGTGCGTGTATATTTGTGTGTGTGTATCTGTGTGTCTGTGTGTATATCTGTGTGTGTGTATCTGCTCATTATCATCTTTGTCGACCTTCGCTATGACTGAACCACCTCATGTGAATGTGAGCTGGTATGATGTAAAGTCCTTGAGTCCTTGTTTCCTTGAGTCCTTGTTTCCTTGAGTCCTTACCCTGCGCTATCTTAGCGAGGTGGAGGTGGTTCACCCAGGTGAGTTTGCTGAGAGGACTGGGAGTGTTGAAGACCACCGTCACCTTCACTGGACGACCAGGTCTGAAAGAGGACGGGGCGTCACTCAGAGGACCAGAGGACATGTCCTCACCCATCCTCACCCATCCTCACCTGTCAGAGGAGCCTGGCACAGCCAGGCGTAGGCGACACTTGTTGATGTTCTGGATCTGCTCCTCCTTCAGGTGGACCAGCATCTGGAGAGCCAAGCACCAGTCCTCAGAGACGGTGCTGTTCAGGTTCTTTAGGAGAGGACAGGGAAGAGCTGGTCTGTCAAGAATCAAACCCTCCACCATCACTAAGGCCTTCAGTCTTACCTGGTAGGTTCCTCTGAGTCTTCTCACCAGCAGAGAGACGTTCTGAACCACAGCGAGGTCATGCTGAAGCTCCTCCAGCTGCTGGTAGAGCCTAGGAGGACCCAGGAAGATCTGACCTGAAACACAGGACGCACATCTGTCCTGCTTGTGTCCACCTCGTGTCTCTTGTGGGTGTGTCTGCTGGTGGACTACCTGGAGGACGGCTGGAGCCATGAGGCTGGACCACGGTCACACCAGCGGTGGTTGGGAGGCTGTCTTCACCCACCTCCACCACCTGGGTCTGCATCACAGGAGAACTCCACTTCACAGAGTACTTTGGAGCAGCAGGAAGCAGGCTGCTGATGTCAGCTGGACCTCTGGAGGAGACCAGAACCTGCAGTCAGAACCCGCCAGCCTCCACTGGGGTGGAGGCCCCTGAGCTCTGAGGAGGACCCTACCTGTGGTTGACCTTGGCACAGATCAGGGTGTCGTGGAGGAGGAACACTTTCCTCTCCTTGGACCTGAGAACCTGACCTTTGTCATCAAACACCACCTCGGTCAGCAGCTCCGAGTGAATCAGGTGCTTCTGGTCTGAGGTGAGAAGCTGCAGAACAAGGCGTCTGATTGGTCAGCTGGGGGTCAGTGAAGTTCTTCAGGTCCTGCTGGACCACGTGTGAATGCGCCACCTTGCGGACGTTGTGTCTTCCTGCGCCGTGCATCAACTGCTGCAGCTCCGCTTCCTGCTCCGCCGCTCGCTTCTGCTCGTTGAGCTTCTCTGCGAGGGTCTCCAGCTCGGTGAGGGCCAGCTGCAGAGGCAGGCGGTCGGCGTGGTCCCGAGGGGTGTTCCTCAACATGTCCTGGCAGAAGAGAGGCGTCAGCCTCGAGGGAGGGCGCCCAGGTCACGTGACGCACCGCCCAGGTCACCTGACTCACCTGCAGCAGCAGGATGAACTGAGGGAAGCGCTGGATGGGTTTGACCATCAGCCCGTACAGGGTGATCCTGTCTGGACTCGACGCCTGCTTCTTCTGAAAGCCAACAGAACATCAGACGGATGAAGGACTGTCGACCCGTGGCCCACCATTGGTCCATCATCTGACCAATCAGGATGCTCCAAACCAAGCTGAGCTTCACCTGAGGACCAACCTGAACACCTCAACTAGGAGCACCTGACAGCTTGTTCAGGTCAAGGTGGAAGAGGGAGAACTAGAAGGTCACCTTCAGAAAGTCCAGGAACTCTGGTCTGGACCTGCAGGCCTTCTTGATCAGCGCCATGCTGTGGGTGAAGTTGTTGATGTAATCGCTGTACACGCTGAGGACCATGGTCTTGGAAAACTGTGGACAAACCTCCCATTGATCAAAGTTCTCCAACATTTGAGTGGAGGACCAGGAGGAAGACCTGGGTAAGGGGCCACTGACCGAGGCCACAAACAGGTCTCCGATCTTCTCGCTGCTGTCCCATTCTGCTACACGGGAAGCCAGAGCGATCTGGAACAGGGCGTGGCACTGATGGATCTCCTGCACGCGGTAGAAGATCTGCTGCACCTTCCTGTGGTGGAGCATCGAGGTCAGCTGCAGCAGCGGCTTCTGGTACTCCTGAGACACAGAGATGGGTCAGCTGGTCCCTCAGGTGATGGTCAGAACCCCCAGAGGTTCCTGGACCTGCTCCTGGAGTACCTGGATGATCCTTCTGAGGGAGGTCAGGTAGCTGCTCTCGCTCTGTAGGATGGAGGCCAGGATGAGACGTCTTAAGACCTGCGGGGTGGAGACATCATCAGGGGAAGGACGGGCTGTCTGCTCACCTGGTGACCTCTGATGACCTCTCACCTGGTGACCTGTCAGACCTTCAGGGGTCAGGCTCAGCTGGGCTGGAGGATCTTTGGGACACACGGACAGGTCCAGGTACCCTTGGTCCTCCTGGTTCAGGGCTGCAGCATCAAAGGGTTAGTTCTCATTGATCTTTTCTTCTTGAATGAACAGATCAAAGCTTCCGTCCACATGAAGATGATGAAGGTGAAGTTGGCTACCTGGATGCTCTTTCCTCTGCAGGAACATCACTTTTCGAATCATGGCTTCTTTTGTTTTCTCTAGACGGTCCTTGGACGCGCTCCTCGCCGCCGTGGCCGCCTGCTGCACCTGAAACCCAGCAGGGGGCGGTTCCTCCAGGTGTTCCTGTCAGGAGGTCAGACCTACCTGGTCCTCAGCTACAGCCGGCCAAGGCCCCGACAGCAACACTAACTCAGGGGGGAAAGTCCATCCACAGACGGAGCAGGAGAAGAAGAAGTGCTGACTGAGCCAAGTTCAGTTCCTCCTCTAGGTTTCATTTGCCCTCAACAGTGGGCAGGGCCATGGGCGGGGTCAGGGGTGGGGCCAACACACTCGCTTTTATTTTCTTAAATTTAAGAGGCAGAAAAGAAGTGAACGTTTCTGCTGATCTCAGATCAGGAACTTTGCCTGTGCATGTTCTGTGGTTTGGATGTTCTAGCTCAGGGGTCGCAACCTCGGACCCTTCTGAGGAGGCCACATGTGTCTGGGGTTGTCGGCTGAACGCCACATGAGGAAGAGGTCAGAGGACAGGGGTCACTCCTCCATGGTTACCTGGGTGCTGCGGGCTGGAGGACCTTCAGAACTTTCACTGCAGCTCCAGATCTGGATCTCCTCGTAGATGTCATCAACATCTGCCCAGAAAGCAGGTTAGAATTCTGATCTTCTCCTTCTTTAGTCCAAGGTGACAAACCTGGGGGATGAAGCATCTCCACAGGAGCATCATCATCATCATCGTCGTCGTTGTCATCGTTGTCGTCGTTGTCGTCGTTGTCGTCGTTGTCCACAGCAGGAGGCTCACTGGTGGCCTCGTCCTGGTTGGAGGCTGGAGGGTCTTCAGAAGATCAACATGTAACTGTGGTTGGAGAAGATCCTGGAGCAGAAAAGTCTGATACCTGTGCTGAAACGCTGCGAGAGCTCTGAAACCACGTTGAACCACTCTCTGGACTGATGTGAAGACATCTGGACTGAAGGAACCAGGAAACCACAAAGACATGAGGAGGACACGTTGACATCAGACAGTGGAGGCGTCCTACCTTCAGAAGTGCTGCTCATGTGGCTCCTGGTGCCTCCTGAACCAGCAGTTGATACCAGACCAGAAGACGAGGAACATCTAGGTTCAACACGACACAGCTTTAGAGATGCGGCTGCAGCAGACAGCAGACAACGACGGTGCACTAGGTCGTGAACGAACCCCGGCAGAGGACCCTGGACCACCAGACCTGCAAGGAGAAGGAGCAGAGGACACCCAGTCTAGGAGGAGGCCCGTCAGCATCTCAGCTCGGACCTGAAGGCCCACGGATGACCTGACAGGTCTTCTGCGGCCTCGCTGCCGGTGGCTCCTCCCCCACGTGTCAGACGCTGACACCGACATCGACCACGTCGAGCAAAGAACGTTCCTGAGAAGACTAAAGGAAGAAGATCAGAGCTCCACGGGTGACCAGGCTAATCCTGCTGGGGCAGATTCAGGTCAGATTAGAACCATCTGCTCTGCTGAGCCCTGTCCCAGTATAACCAGTCCTCTACCCTCTCTGTCCCAGTATAACCAGTCCTCTACCCCCTCTGTCCCAGTATAACCAGTCCTCTACCCCCTCTGTCCCAGTATAACCAGTCCTCTACCCTCTCTGTCCCAGTATAACCAGTCCTCTACCCCCTCTACCCCAGTATAACCAGTCCTCTACCCCCTCTGTCCCAGTATAACCAGTCCTCTACCCTCTCTGTCCCAGTATAACCAGTCCTCTACCCTCTCTGTCCCAGTATAACCAGTCCTCTACCCCCTCTGTCCCAGTATAACCAGTCCTCTACCCCCTCTGTCCCAGTATAACCAGTCCTCTACCCTCTCTGTCCCAGTATAACCAGTCCTCTACCCCCTCTGTCCCAGTATAACCAGTCCTCTACCATCTCTGTCCCAGTATAACCAGTCCTCTACCCTCTCTGTCCCAGTATAACCAGTCCTCTACCCTCTCTGTCCCAGTATAACCAGTTATTTACCAGTTATTGAATCATCCATATCTTTCTTCCTCCACTGGTGGTGGGGGGACTGGAGCCTCCCAGCATATTGGGCGAAGGTGGGGCACCCTCGACTGGTCCCAGTCAGTCACAGGGCTGACACACACACACACACACACACACACACACACACACACACACACACACACACACACACACACACACACCTAAGGACAAGGCTCATGTCTGTGGACTGGAGGAAGCTGGAGGACCTGGAGGAACCAAAGAAGGACCCCAGGTTCCCCCAACAGGAGGCTCATTAAATATGTAATTCTTATATGTTCATAGAAATAACTGCACTTTTATTTGACTTTTTTTCTGTTCAGAGTCAAAGGTCAAGGGTCATTGTATCGTGTTGTGGCACTAAGTCACCAGTAGGTGGCGGTGTTGCCGCGTTTGAGTTACGTCATCTTTTCGTGAACGGTCATCATCAACAACAACAACAACAACAACAACAACCACCACCACCACCACCACCACCACGACGCTCCCGGTCGCCACACACCTACACTCTCGCATAGTTGATGTGTTTTACTGGGTGCAGCTCCACCTGAACTCTTTGAACTCGTCGTGTATCACCTGACTGACGGTAAATTCTCTTTATTTTGACGCGTTTCCATAGGAACAACATGTACCTTGTCATGGCTACAGGAGTGGGTCCTGATTGGCTGTCTGAGCGGTGAAGAGCCCGCCCCCTGCTGGGCCTGTTTGGTAGTGCGACGACACGACAGGTGTGGAAAAAGGTTTATTAAGAAAAGCAGAGATGTTGTCCTCCAGGTGGGTCCTGACCCCGACACACCTCTACACGTCTGTCACAAACACACACGAGCTACACACAGGTGAGGGGACACCAACGCTGACTCCATCCTGGTCGTCTTGATGGCTCTTCCCCACTAGCCTGACAGGAAGTACACAAGAACAGGCTTAGGTTCCCATGGCAACAGACCATCATCTGCAGCTTCACCTGAGAGCTCACAGCCAATCAGAGACAGCGTTACCGTTAGTTACCTCGTCCGTTGTTACATCCCAGACCGCTGGCGTTCCCGATCCGGTCCATCCGAGCTCCAAAGCAGCTGGAGGCCCGTTTCCTGAGGCTCATCAGCAGGTCCTGGAGCTGGTTCTTCTCTACCGGGCCTCTGCTGTGGGTTCTCCCTGCTCCCACCGGGTCCAGGTCCAGGTCCAGGCTCCACCCTCCTGCAGCTCCTGGCTCTCTGGACTCATCCTCAGATCCCTGGTCCAGGTCTGGGGTCTGGTCCTGGTCTGCTTCTGAGAGAGTCTCCTCCAAACGCTCCAGTAAGGACTGTGGACACACACACACACACACACGCACACACACACTCAAAGACATAAACAGAGACACACAGAGACACACAGAGACACACACACACAAACAGAGACACACACACACACACACTCACAGACATACACAGAGACACACAGAGACACACACACACAAACAGAGACACACACAGACACACACACTCACAGACATACACAGAGACACACACAGACACACACACAAACAGAGACACACACACACAGACATACACAGACAGAGAGAGACACACGCACACATTCATACACAGACACACACAGAAACACATGGAGACACATATACACACACAGACATACACACGCAGACACACAGACACACACAGACACACACATACACATACATACACACACACAGACGCATACACACAGACACACACACACACACACACACACACACAGTTAGCTCTTCAGGGTCCCTGATCTTCTCTGATCTCCTCAGTTGTGGTGAAGACACAAAGACTTTTGAACTCTCTTTTCTCCAGATGTTCTCTGAGATGTTCCTACAGCTGGATTCCACCTGAGCTACCTTAACCCACTTCTGGTTCTGGTTCTGGTTTTGGTTCTGGTTCTGGATCTGGATGAGAAGGTCTCAGAGCTGACGGTCGGAGCACACCCTGGAGCTCAGAAGAACCTTCTTCAGAAAAAGTTTGGGTCAGAACCCACGAAGGCTCTGGCTGGTCTTCAGATGATCTGAGCTGGGAGAAGGTTCCACCCACCAGGGATGGAACAACAATGAAGAGGATGTTCTCACCTTCAGCTGGCCAATGTCACTGGTTGAAGAGGGTCTTCCCAGTACGTGAGAGTTAACCTGTGTGTGTCCCAGTAGAACCAGCAGGCCCCACAGGACCACCAGCATCATGGTACCTTCAGCTTCTGACCACAGGCAGCAGCACTGCTCCTGCTTATATACACACACACACACACACACACATAAATACACACATAGATACACAGATACACACACATAGATACACAGATACACACACATAGATACACACACACATTGATACACAGATACACACACACATAGATACACAGATACACACACATATACACACACACTCACACACACACACAGATACACTCACACACTCACTCACACACTCGCACACACACTCACACACACACACGTCTGGAGTACATTCCAGCACCTGAGCGGCTGACAGCCGTCAGGCGTCTGTAAGTGGTGGCTGCAGCGGCGGGATGTGACCTCATGCTGCAGCTCTCAGCTCCGTCGCAGGAATGCGACGGTCAGGAGAACCGACCATAGTAGGTTAGGACGACCACGGCCTGTGATTGGTGGAGTACCATCAGCTGACCACCGGAGAGGAGGATGGAAGCACCTTCATCAGCTCCGCCTCAAAAAAACCCTGACCTGTGAGGTCACGTGGGGGCGGGGCAAGACTGTGTGGGTTCAGGTGTGAGGTCACCTGGGGGCGGGGCCAGGCTGGGTGTGAGGTCCCCTGGGGGCGGGGCCAGGCTGGGACTGATTGACCTGTGAGGTCACCTGGGGGCGGGGCCAGGCTGGGTGTGTGTTCAGGTGTGAGGTCACCTGGGGGCGGGGCCAGACTGGGTGTGAGGTCAGCTGGGGGCGGGGCCAGGCTGGGTGTGTGTTCAGGTGTAAGGTCACCTGGGGGCGGGGCCAGGCTGGGTGTGTGTTCAGGTGTAAGGTCAGCTGAAGACATGGATCAGATCTTCCTGTTTGTGTGTTGTAGCGAGCCACAAAAGAGCCTCGTTAGAAGAATGAAGTTGATGTGTTGTGGTCATGAAGGAGAAGATCTCCTGGAGTCACTCAGTCACTTCCCAACACAGCTGCAGTTGTAAACATTTATTAAAGCCAAATAAAGACGATTTAATAAATATCAGTTAATAAATAGCATTTAAATAAATGGTGATAGACGCGTTGAGGGACCAGGATAAGACTTCACTTTGGATCTGCAAGACAAGAAGAAACAAAACATCTGGTTCTTATTCCTGCTGAGCTGAAGATGAACGGATGAAAGCTTCAGGTCACACAACCCTGCTGGAGCCTGCAGGCTCCTGAGACATTCAGGAGGAACTTGGAGGACCTGGAGGACCTGGACTCACTGTGTTTAACGGTGTTACAGCCCAGAGAACTCATGGAACCGATGCGATCCATCCGCCGGCCGAAGCAGCTGGAGGACCTCCAGGACGAGTCGTCGCGGACGCTCTTCAGGTTCTTGGTCGACAGGAACTGTCTAATGGCCTCCACCTCCTCCGGTCGGACCCGGTTTCTGTTGGCTGTCTGCTCCACCTCCAGAAGGTCCAGGTCTCTGTCAGCCTGCTTGGGGGAGGACTCCTCCAGCTTCTGGAGAATCACCTGAAACCACCAGAAGCCAGGAGCAGGTCTTAAACATGTGCTCCACGGGCCAGCACAGGTTCTACTGCCTCACCTTCAGCAGGTCCACGTCGGAGTCGCTCATGATGGGAAGGGAACAGCAGACGTGCAGGTGGAGCACGAGGAGAAGGCCACAGACGGAGAACAGAGACACCACCATGGCTGATCTTCAGGCTTCAGGCTCTGGAGCTCTTCTGTCAGGAGGAGCTGCTGCAGCTCTCCACCACGCTGGCTCTTTTATGCTCCGGTCCACACATATCGGAATGTCAGGAATCAGAACGACATTCCTGACACCTGCTCCTGATAGCAGGAAGTGACCTTTTAAAGGCCTGTCCTCAGAGGAGGACCCCCTCGCTCGTCCACCCAGAAGCTTGAGTCTCATATCCGGGAAACAGCTGGACGGGAAAACATCTGGTCTGAAGAGCTTCTTTGATAACGTGAGGAGGAGGAGGTCGGTGTGTGTGTGTGAGAGAGAGTGTGTGTGTGTCTGTGTGTGTGTGAGAGAGTGTGTGTGTGTGTGTGTGTGTGTGTGTGTGAGAGCGAGAGAGAGAGAGAGAGAGAGACCCTAACCCCAACAACAACAACAACTTTGCTGTATTTATGGAACTGGATTATTTGAATGGTAGAATTTAATAACACTTTAATACAACACAAAGAAGCACAAGTCTGAATAATTTAAACCAAAATGATAAATACAGAATAAACCAGTTGCCATGGTGACAGACAGGAAGCATGACCTCTGACCTGGAGCCCGCCCTGCCGGTGGACCAAACAGGCGTTAACGCTGTTACACTTTACACTCAGACGGTGGATATTTGACTACAGACGTCACAGCAGAGCTCCTGAGCTGGCGCTGGTTCCCAGTACGCCCCCCCACTGGTGCTGCTGGTGTCACCTGACCTCTCAGCGATCAGCAGCCCAGGCCACTGAAGGAGCCGATCCGGGCGAGGCGCACCCCGAAGCAGCTCCTCAGGGCCCCCTTCTGGTAGCGGCTCCAGGAGCGCCTGGGGGTCCTCAGCAGGTCTTTGAGGAGCCTCAGCAGGACCTCGTTCTTCGGCAGCCGCCAGCCAGAGGAGCCGGGCCTGGGGGGCCCCAGCAGGTCTCCCTCAGAGCCCCCAACCTGCCCCCTGGTCTCTCCCCTGGCCTCCTGCATGGTCTCCTCCATGGTCTCCCCCCTGGTCTCCCCCCTGATCTCCCCCCTGGTCTCCCCCCTGGTCTCCCCCCTGGTCTCCTCCCTGGTCTCCCCCCTGGTCTCCTCCCTGGTCTCCTCCCTGGTCTCCTCCATGGTCTCCCCCATGGTCTCCTCCATGGTCTCCCCCATGGTCTCCCCCATGGTCTCCCCCATGGTCTCCCGCATGGTCTCCCCCATGGTCTCCCCCCTGGTCTCCTCCCTGGTCTCCTCCCTGGTCTCCTCCATGGTCTCCCCCATGGTCTCCTCCATGGTCTCCCCCATGGTCTCCCCCATGGTCTCCCCCATGGTCTCCCGCATGGTCTCCCCCATGGTCTCCCCCATGGTCTCCCCCATGGTCTCCTCCATGGTCTCCCCCATGGTCTCCTCCACTTCGTGCTTCAGAGTCTGCAGGAAAAGCCACAATGATCATTTCTCTGTGTGAGGATCAGACAGACGTGGATCCAGATGTTCCGTGGTTCTGATCAGTCAACAGCTGCTCGGTGACAACACACTCAGCGTTGCCGTGGTGTTGTGGACCTACCTGTGGGTCAGAAGGGTCGGCTCCTGATAACTGGACCAGTAGGATGGAAACCAGAGCATAAAGTGGGAGAGTCGGGCTCATTTCCTGATGGAGATGCTGGTCTGACTGGTCTGACTGACTGGTCTCACTGGTCTGCCTCGTCTCACTGGTCTGACTGGTCTCACTGTTGTCACTGGTCTGACTGACTGGTCTCACTGGTCTGCCTCGTCTCACTGGTCTGTCTGAGTGGTCGGGCTCTCAGGTGCCTTTATACCACCTGACTCCGTCATCACGCTCACTAACAGAAGTACCAACGCGTGACTAACGGCTAACCGGGGGGGGCCGGAGGCTGCATGTGGAACAGCTCTGCTGAAACCGCATGTGACACATCTGTACTCCAGATGTGAAGTGATGAAGATGAACTCGATGCTCCTGGGGAGTCCTGTCTCACCCGCTGCCATGGCAACACCATTATCATTTACATCCAGAACAGAAAGATAAAATAGACTATTGTTGTTGTTGCTGCTGTTGTTGCTGCTGCTGTTCTTGTTCTTGTTGCTGCTGTCATTGTTTTTTTGTTGTTGTTGTTGCTGCTGCTGTTGTTGCGGCTGTTGTTCTTGTTGTTGCTGCTGCTGCTGTTCTTGTTGCTGTTGCTGCTGCTGTTCTTGGTGTTGGTGTTGTTCTTGTTGCTGTTCTTGTTGTTGCTGCTGCTGTTCTTGTTGCTGCTGCTGTTCTTGCTCTTGTTGTTGCTGTTGTTGTTGCTGCTGTTGTTCCTGTTGTTGTTGTTGCTGTTCTTGTCATTGTTATTACTGCTGTTGTTGTTCTTGTTGTTCTTCTTCTTGCTGTTGTTGCTGTTGTTCATCTTCTTGTTACTGTTGTTGTTGATCTTCTTGTTGCTGTTGTTGTTGATGTTGTTGATCTTCTTGTTGCTAGGGTACCTAACTGTGGGGGGGCAGCTGACCCTCAGCTCTCCTTGGTCCCTCCAGGATGTTGGTGTGATGACATCATCAGAAGCCTCTTCTGGAGCACAACCAGCTTAAAGGTTAAAGGTTGATCTTCTGCTTGGTGACCCTGAGCCTCACAAGACCAGTTCATGGAGCTGTTGCTGTGGCAACACTATGGCGTGATCTCCTGAGGCCGCTCCTCTCTGCTGACGGCATCTACACAACATCACGCTGTTCCCAGGTTCCTCTGAAGCTCCTGCTGTCAGGTGCTGATGGCTCCATGGTAGATCGGGCCGTTGTTGGGAACAACCTGCTGGAGGTCAGGTCAAACCTGGAGGTGTCCAGCTGAGCTCTCACCAACACTTGTTTCCCTTTGCTCCCCCTGACACTTGAACCATTTCCACTCTCACTAATCATTGATGAACCTTCTAAAAATAGCTGAGCCAGCCCGGAAGGGCCTCCGGGCTGCTCTGCTCCATATTCATGTCCTCAGGAACATCTCCGTGGAGGCAGACTCCTGGACGCTGACATGGTCACCGTCTGTCCTCACCGTCTTCAGCTCTTTCACCAAAGCTGCAGAACATCAGTTCAACCTCCAGCTGTTCCTGTCCAACACATTCCAGCTGTTTCAGTGCTCATGTCACGTGTCCTCTTCCTGTTGGACACTGTGGGACACACAGGTCATACTGGGACGGCCCCAGTATCAGATAAGGCTGCTCCCATTCAAGCTGCATGCTGAGGCATAAATGAGAGAGCTCCCTTATCATCTTCATCTTCATATTTGTTTTGGTCCGTTCCAGTGTCTGCATCAAGCTGGGGGTGGAGACACACGTGGAGAAGCTGAAATCAGCTGATCTCATCTGATCTCATCTGATCCCAGCTGATCTCAGCTGATTTCGGATTATTTCAGTTCCACCCAGATGAAAGTGTTCTCTGCTGTTAATCGACCTGATCAGGCTTGTTGAAGCTGCTCTTGTGATCAGCCTCTACCAGATGATCACAAGGTCAAAGGTCACAGTCAGACCATGGTGGTGCACTGCCAGGAAACTTCTGAATGTGGAAAAACAAAGTATCTTCCGTGAACTTTAGGACAAAGCTCCCAGTGGTAACGAGGGTTATCGTCCTCCTTTAGGTGCTGGTCTGAGGCCTGTGGAGAAGCAGCTGGTCCATGATAATCTCTGGACACCTCCTGTTGAGGCCTTCAGGCTTCACCCCTGGACGTCGTGGAGAATCACCCTTTGGTTCATTTATGTCTTCTCTGGTGGGACTCCTGTGAAGGCCACATGTGAAGATCAATAAACTTCTAATGGTCCCCAGTGAAAATGTCTCCAGGACAACGTTTCCATGCAGATGGACTCAGCAGCCAGAACATCATTAAAAGCTCTTTAGTGGCCCCCTCCTCCTCAGACCCCCTGAGTCATCACAGATGTCTCCCCTCAAGCTGGACCCCCCCCCTCCCAAGTCATCACTGGGCCCGGGATCCTGGCACCGGTTCTGAGAACACTCCCCAGAACTCTGATGAAGAGGAGGAGCAGTGATGAAGGAAGCCATCAAGGAAAGTTCTCATCATGAACTGGTGATGATGGTGTGGCCCCCAGAAGACTGGTGAATGGTCCTGGTGATGATGTCATGGTCATGGCTGTCCTCGTCTAGACTGGTTATAGGGTAGAGGGTAGAGGACTGTTTATACTGGAACAGAGAGGGTATAGGACTGGTTATACTGGGATAGAGGGGGTAGAGGACTGGTTATACTGGGACAGAGAGGGTAGAGGACTGGTTATACTGGGACAGAGGGGGTAGAGGACTGGTTATACTGGGACAGAGAGGGTAGAGGACTGATTATACTGGGACAGAGGGGATAGAGGACTGGTTATACTGGGACAGAGGGGGTAGAGGACTGGTTATACTGGGACAGAGGGGGTAGAGGACTGGTTATACTGGGACAGAGAGGGTAGAGGACTGGTTATACTGGGACAGAGAGGGTAGAGGACTGATTATACTGGGACAGAGGGGATAGAGGACTGGTTATACTGGGACAGAGAGGGTAGAGGACGGATTATACTGGGACAGAGAGCGTAGAGGACTGGTTATACTGGGACAGAGGGGGCAGAGGACTGGTTATACTGGGACAGAGAGGGTAGAGGACTGGTTATACTGGGACAGAGAGGGTAGAGGACTGGTTATACTGGGACAGAGAGGGTAAATCTAAATTTGGGGTCCTTTGGTCGTTTTTCTGTTTGACCTGGTGTGTTTCAGGGTTTCTGATGGTTCCTCATGGTTGTTCTGTGGGATTATTGTGTGTAATATGACAGATTAACAACAGATTGTGAATTCTGCAGGGTTCTGGTTTAGTTCTGAGTGTGATCAACAGCAAATGTACTTTTAACTTTGTGGAATTAGAAACTCAAACATTCTGTGATTCACATGATTTATTGTTTAAAAAAATCCTTCTCAAACCACCAATAACCTGTGAGGAATGTTTAATGTGAATGAGGTGTACCAGAACCGCTGAGGTCGGATGAGTTCCCAGAAACCAAACGTTGAGTGTGATTGGCTAAAGAGCTTTGATTTGTTTCATGTTCAGACAGGAAGCATCAGAAGTCCACAGAAGTGACAGAGGAAATAAAAACAGTGGGATGACCGTGGTCAGGAGCGTTCATCAGGTGTGTCTGAGGACCTGGACACATCAGCCGCCTCCACGGAGCCAATCCCTAATTCACACATCCGTGTTGTGATGCTCTGCACCGACGGGAGGACCAGCGCTCCGGCCGGACACCGTCGACCGGAGCGCCAGCAGCTTAAATCGTTATGTGGTGCTGTCGCAGTTTGGCCTCCAGGAACTCGTGGGTCAAATTATGCCTCGTGATTATTCCCACAATCTGAAAGAGAAGAACAATGATGAAACGTGGAAGTTCTGGAAAAACAGGAGCGCTGATTCAGCCATCCTTTTACAAGTTATAACCCCTTATAACACAGTTATAACCTTTAAAACACAGCAATAACCATTCATAATGTTACCACCCCTTATAACAGTTATGACGCAGGTATAACCCTTTAACACAGGTTATAACCTTTTATAATACAGTTATAAGCTTTTATAATGCAGTTCTAACTTTATAGTTATAACCATTTATAATGCAGGTATAACCCTTATAACACAGTGGTAAGCATTTATAACAGTTATTACCCTTTATAACACTCCTATAACAAGTTCTAACTCTTCTTTATCAGTTATCATTTCTGCTTCGTAACCATTATGGCCTCACTGGCCAGGGGTCAGAGGTTAGAGGTCATGGGTCAGGGGTCCACACAGTGACCTGGACCTGGCGTGTGCTCTGACTGACCTCTCCCACAGCGTTGACCACGGGCAGGTGTCTGAGGCCCATCGTCCTGAACAGGTTGAACACCTGTGAGATGCGGGTGTTGGGTGACAGCGTGTAGGGGCAGGGGTTCATGTAGGGGGTGACGTCCTGAGAACACACACAGCAGAGGCCTTTAGGGGCAGCCCTCAGGGCGGGGCCCGGCTGCTCGGGGCGGGGCCCGGCCACCTACCACGATCATGCGGGGGTTGAGCAGCGTCAGGTCCAGGTCGTGGATGTCCGGGTAGCGCGGGTAGTCTTCTGTCATCTCAGCATACGACAGCCTGGGCTGAGTGGCGCTCTGAGGCAGGACAACACAAACATGTTCACACCTACGACAGACGTGACCAGACAAGCATGTGTGTGTGCGTGTGTGTGTTTCTGACCGACTCGTTCTCGGCGTAGCAGACGCCCCTGATGAGCAGGTTGACCAGCTGGGAGCGCAGGATGAGGCCGTGGAAGGTGAGCGGCCTGAAGCGCTCCTCCATGGTCCACTCCTCGCTGGGAGACTGGTCCGGGTACAGGTTGGGGTAGGGGGCGTGTCTGAGGACCACATCACACCTTCAGACCTGCTCGTACCTCCTGTCTCTCAGCAGCGCGCCGACGCCCACCTCCTGTCCAACATCTGCTGCAGCAGGTCCACGCCCTCCTCCGCCGGCTCCACCGCAGCGCTCTGTTCATCGCAAACGTTTCTCAGCTCGCTCGACGGGTACGACTTCATGGACTGGCAGCGCCGCCTCTGTTCAGCTGCGCGGGACATGACACTGGACTTCTGCTCCACAGAGGACAGAAGGAGCACCTCAGCTTCATCACCACCTCAACACCACACACTCTGGAGCCTCCTCCTTCACTGGAGGTAAATAAACCTCTTGTGTGGGAGAAACTCACAGGCGTTCATGTTCACGGTTCCCTCAGAACAACAGTACCTCCTGCTGGCTGTGAACACACCAACACCCAACAGAGCTGGACCAGCTGGACCACCAGAACTGCTGGTTCTGGTGGTCCAGCTGGTCTCTGACTTTTTGATCATTAGGTTTCATCTAAACCTAATGAGGCCGTGGAAGGTGAGCGGTAAACCAAAACTAATTAGAGCAAATTATCTATTTATGCTGAACCGCATCATCATTTGCTAATTTCCCCGATGGACACCCCCTAAAGGGATCAATAATGATGATTATCATCATCACCATCATCATCATCAATAATAATAAATTTTATTTATTATAATAATAAATTTTATTTATTATTATTATCATCATCACCATCATCATCACCACCATCGTCATCTTCCTCATTACCATCATCATCATCACCATCATCACCACCATCACCACCACCATCATCATCATCATCATCATCATCATCACCATCATCATCATCATCATCATCACCATCATCACCATCACCATCATCATCACCACCACCATCATCATCATCACCATCATCACCATCATCATCATCATCATCACCACCATCATCACCATCATCATCATCACCATCATCATCACCATCATCATCATCAGCATCATCATCACCATCATCATCATCATCACCACCATCATCCTCCTCATTACCATCATCATCATCATCATCACCATCATCATCATCTTCCTCATCATCTTCCTCATCACCTCACCTTGTAGTGGATGTTGTTGCTGACCAGGATGTTTCCCTTCATGAAGTCTCGTTCGTTTTGGCGGTTCTCGGTGACCACGGGGAAGGCGTGGTACACGGTGGTGCGCAGGATGCTGACCAGAGACTGGACACGCGTGTGGGGGTACACGTATGTCAGGTTGGGCTCCATGATGTCGCTGGCCGTCAGCCTGGGAGACACCAGAGAAACATTGATAACTGAAGCTCTTCAGAGGAGGAAGCGCCCCACCAACGACTCCTGATTCTACTGCAGATGGACACAGGAGGTTTGTGTCTCACTTGTCCATCTCCACGTCGGTTTCCCACTCCAGGAGCGGCACTCCCCTCAGCTCGATGTGGATGTCGTAGATTCCTTTGTTGAAGAAGTCTCCGGTCCACTTGGCGACCTGCGTAGCGACGGATCAGCCGTCAGGCCGGAGGCTCATGTGCGAGCGCTTAGATTGTACGGACTGGAGACAATACCATGAGGGTGATCATGATGGGGAGGCCGTACGTGATTTCATTGGTCGACTCAATGAGAATGACAGTCAGACTGATGGTCATTCTGACCACGCCCCCCAGGAAGGCAGCAGCACCAATCAGAGCGAACGTCCCAGAGTAGATTTCCATCCCCAGCTTCCTAAAAGAGGAAGGACTCTCAGATCAGAGAGGAGGAAGACCAGAAGAACCACCATGGTTCCCAGGTGGACCATTGGTCCTCTTCCTACAAAACCCTCATTACACTTTGAGGATGTTGGCGACCAGACGGCCAAACGCGGCACCGCAGAGCAGTAACGGGACGAAGAGGCCGCTGGGCACAGACACGCCGTAGGTCCAACACGCCAACAGGAAGTAGAGCACAAAGAACAGAGACAGGGTGGTGGGACTGAAGGTACCTGATGAGGACAGACGGGTGAGGGAACGTCCCTGGTTACCATGACAACAGCTCAACATAAGGCGGGAGCTTTGGTGAACGAGCGAATCTGCTCACCGTCCTGGTGGAACAGCTGGTGGATGGCCGCTTCCTGAGGGTTGAAGAACAGCGTGGCCATGTCGTTGTAGGTTCTGTTGGGACAGAAGAACTGGCGGATGGTGGAGTTGATGTCCTCGCTGCTCCGCACCTTCACACCAACATTCCACAATGTTCAAACAGGAGGGACAGGAAGGCCTCCACAGCGGTCTGACAGGGCTCGCACTCACCGTGGAGTTCAGCACCACGGAGGGAGGCAGGTCGTGGCACTCCCCCAGGAGCATGGAGGCTGCAAATATCACCACCGTCGTCACCATGGTAACCAGCAAACTCTCCAGGACTCTGGAAAAGGCAGCTAAGGGGAATTAGGAAGGTGGGCGGAGTTAATGCGTGGATCATGTGATGGATCAAAGGTCACCTGATGAACTTGGCCTTAGGGTGGATGTGTCTCATGCGGTACTTGGCCAACACCTTGTTCAGACAGTTGAAGAGCGCCCCCAGAAGACCACCCACCACTCCCATCATGATGAAGAAGGCCAGGTCCACAGCTGTCCACAGGTGGCAGCTCTTGTCTCCGTCTGGACACTGACCAATCACATCATACAGAGGTTCCACTACTCAGCCCAGATGTTCCACTAATCAGACCCAGATGTTCATCATCACCTGGAATTCTGAAGGTATTGATTAACAAGTCTTTTTTCTGGGCCAATCAATAATAGTGGCCTTCTGGTTTGAATGCAGCTGTGGGCAGATGTTGATCTGGAGGGTCCGGGGGGGATTACCTTGAATTCTCCAAAGTTGAGCAGACCAGGCAGCTGGAAGGACCCCCACTTGTTGAAATTAATTCCTGATCGGAAAAAGTTGAGCGTGAAAGCAGCTGACATGGAAGAGAAGAGCTGAGGAAGAGACGAGACACAGAAGCTTAGTTAAGGACAGGAAGAAGGTTCCAGCTCCAGAACTCTAACGCAGCTCCATTAAACATCAGACATCAAGATGCCAAAGATCAGGTTCTTCACGCTGGAGAACTTCAGCAGGTCTGTTTTGTTCAGGTTCCTGTCTGACCTTCAGGTCTCCACGTTCTGACGGCTCAACCTACCACCTTCCAGGTGAGGGCCTGGTTCCAGAAGGAGGAGCCTTCCTCCAGACTGAAGAGCGTTCCACCTATTGGCGCTCCGAAGGCAGCGGCGACTCCAGCAGCAGCTCCAGCCGACACGAAGTCCCTCTTATCTCTGAAGCAGGAAGGACCAGGATGAGCTCCACGGTCACCCTGGAGACAGGAAGTGAGCTCCTACCTGTCACTGCGGAAGTACGGGAAGTCAAATTTGATCCTCTTCAAGGTGATGCTCTGAAACTGAGAGAGTCGGGCGTTGAGAGGCTGCTGTTGTCATGGCAACAGGACCAGTGCTCCCAGTGTGTGTCTACCTGGGGGAGACCAGCTCCCACCACAGCTCCACTGTGGATCATCGGACCTTCTTTTCCCACAAACAGACCTGAGGAGACACGGACGCCATGAATGTCGGCGCTCACTCGCCACCCACATCATCACGCTGTGAGGTCACCTCCGGCCACGCTGAACACCACGCCCGTCACTTTGCAGAGGAACGTCCGCAGACGCACGATTCCGGGGATCCTCACGCCGTTCAGGTAGCTTTTGATTTCTGGGATGCCCGAGCCTGCAGCGACTGGCTGTGGGAGGAGAGCGGGTGAGGGCGGTGCATGGGTGAGGGTAGGGCACAAGCAAGGGTGGGGCACTGTGAGGGCGGGCACGAGTGAGGGCAGGGCACAGAAAAGGGCGGGGCATGGGTGAAGATGGGGCACAGGTGAGGGTGGGGCATGGGTGAGGGCGGGCACGAGTGAGGGTGGGGCACAGATAAGGGTGGGGCACTGTGAGGGTGGGGCACAGGTGAGGGTGGGGCATGGGTGAGGGTGGGGCACAGATAAGGGTGGGGCACTGTGAGGGTGGGGCACAGGTGAAGGTAGGGCACAGGCAAGGGTGGGGCATGGTCAAGGGCGGGGCACAGTGAGGGTGGGGCACAGGTGAGGGCGGGGCTACCGAGGATGACCTCACCTCCACAAGCACGACCACGCTGGCGATAAAGATGAAGGTCAGGTTGAAGGCCAGCAGCTCCAGCAGGGACACGGAGAGGCAGCCGCCCTCACTGCACTTCTCCACGGCTGGAGGTCCCTTCAGGTGGACAACACCTCACAAGTGAAGCTACAGCTACACCTCACACCTGACACACACCTGACCACAACCATGAGGCCAGACCCTGCCGGACACCCGCTCACCCCAAGAACACTGGTGTGCAAAGGATACAGTCGCCCACCAGGTGGAACTTGACTTTGGTGAAAAGACGTACGAAGAAGTCCACCAGCAGACCCACCTGGAGACAGGGGTGTAGGTTACCATAGCAACAATATACCACACCATAGCAAAACAAGAAGCAGGAGGTCACTGACCAGACCCACGGTGACCCCAATGACAAACATCATCACCCAGCTCACAGCTTCATGCTTCTTAGCTTTCTGGGAGAAAACAGACTGGTTATACTGGGACAGAGGGGGTAGATGACTGGTTATACTGGGACAGAGGGGGTAGAGGACTGGTTATACTGGGACAGAGGGGGTAGATGACTGGTTATACTGGGACAGAGGGGGTAGAGGACTGGTTATACTGGGACAGAGGGGACTGGTTATACTGGGACAGAGGGGGTAGAGGACTGGTTATACTGGGACAGAGAGGGTAGAGGACTGGTTATACTGGGACAGAGGGGGTAGAGGACTGGTAAGACTGGGACAGAGAGGGTTATGGACAGGTTATGCTTACATTACTTTCCATCTTCTCGATAACCTCCACTTGAGGCTCATTGATACAGCGGTCATAATCCAAACTCTGTTGATCTCAAAATAAACAGCTGTTAAATCCTGTCTGGGTGAAAAAAACACCAACAACAGCATCAACTTGGACTACAACCACATGACATTTGGTCTCTTGCCTCGTAGTCTTTCCTTGGAAGAATCTCATCGTCCTCGTCTCGGATTTCACCTAAAATAGTCTTAAAACAGAAATGAGAATAGTAAATCTCACCTGAAGGAGGGATGTGTGCACATCTAACGTTACCATGTCTAGTGTTACTATATCTCATGTTACCATGTCTAGTGTTACTATATCTAATGTTACCATGTCTATTGTTACCACGTCTAGTGTTACCATGTCTAGTGTTACCATGTCTAGTGTTACCATGTCTAGTGTTACCATGTCTATTGTTAGCATATCTGGTGTTACCATGTCTAGTGTTACTATATCTAATGTTACCATGTCTATTGTTACCATGTCTGGTGTTACCATGTCTAGTGTTACCATGTCTAGTGTTACCATGTCTATTGTTAGCATATCTGGTGTTACCATGTCTAGTGTTACTATATCTAGTGTTACCATGTCTAGTGTCACCATGTCTAGTGTTACAGTGTCTAGTGTATATCTATTGTTACCATGTCTAGTGTTACTATATCTATTGTTACCATGTCTAGTGTTGCAATATCTAACTTTATCATATCTAGTGTCACTATATCTAATGTTACCATGTCTAATGTTACCATATCTAGTATTACTATATCTAATGTTGTCATATCTAGTGTTACAACGCTCACACGTTTCTCTAATGATGATTTAGAATCCATGCTTTCATGATGTGTAGCAAAGCATGAAAGACCAACAGCTTTTATTATTTACGGGCAGATTTTCTTGGGAGGTTTTCATGCCATCAGAACACACTTGTTTGAAAGTACTACAGAAAAATCCTCCTTTTGAAAAGAGCGTTTGCTTGTAATGATTAGAAATTGATTCATCAGTGGTTTTGGGAGATGAACGATGTAAATAATACTGTCTCTCAAAGACCTATGCAGTATTGCCATACAAGCCGAGAAGCACCATGGAACAACAAGAAACGACTGTTTTGATCCCAGTTGTTTGCAAATGTTGAAAAGCCTTTGAGTTTCCTTGTTGGACCAGAGACTGGGAGCAGGGTGGAGCAGGCAGACAGAAGCGGGAAGTGATGAGACGGTGTAGTTCTCATCACTTCCATCTGACACTAAAATCAAACTACGAGCCGTGGTGTGTGTGTATACCATCTCCTCGGGAGTCCGCGACCCTCCATCTCTGCAGCAGCAGCACCGGCAACAAAAACAGTTCCCCAAACACGCCATCTTCGCTGGTGTGTCACGCTGCGTTCACGTCTGCAGTAAAACAGAGCTCTTTCAGTTACGTTTAAAGAACGCACTTGATGAGGTGGGGTTTTTCTTTAATCGTTCTTGGAAATAAATAAAAAGATATTTTCCAGAACGTAATTAAATCAAATATTTTGGAACAAAAATAAGTAATAAATAAACAATGATTTTCTTGAGTCCGAAATGCTGAAGATTAGACATTGCCGGAACCTTATTTGAAAAGGTAGAATTCCTACGGCCCTTAAATCTACCACTTGCTGTGTTGCGAAAAGGACCTTTTGATACTAAAACAACACAACAGAAATTTAACGGGATCATTTCCTGGTTGTGCTGAAGAGGAAGAAATGTATTATTAAATGCAAAATGAATCACAATTGCACACGATTGAATCCATGTAATTTCATGAAAAGATGCAGAGCGCAGCCGTGATTTGGTGGACGCTGGGGCGTCCCTAACCCTGTAACACCACAGCAGACCCCTGTAACACCACAGCAGACCACTGTAACACCACAGCAGACCCCTGTAACACCACAGCAGACCACTGTAACACCACAGCAGACCCCTGTAACACCACAGCAGACCCCTGTAACACCACAGCAGACCACTGTAACACCACAGTAGACCCCTGTAACACCACAGCAGATCCCTGTATCACCACAGCAGACCCCTGTAACACCATAGCAGACCACTGTAACACCACAGCAGACCACTGTAACACCACAGCAGACCCCTGTAACACCACAGCAGACCACTGTAACACCACAGCAGACCCCTGTAACACCATAGCAGACCACTGTAACACCACAGCAGACCACTGTAACACCACAGCAGACCCCTGTAACACCACAGCAGACCACTGTAACACTCTGTAACACCACAGCAGACAACTGTAACACCACAGCAGACCCCTGTAACACCACAGCAGACCACTGTAACACCACAGCAGACCACTGTAACACTCTGTAACACCACAGCAGACCCCTGTAACACCATAGCAGACCACTGTAACACCACAGCAGACCCCTGTAACACCACAGCAGACCACTGTAACACCACAGCAGACCACTGTAACACTCTGTAACACCACAGCAGACAACTGTAACACCACAGCAGACCCCTGTAACACCACAGCAGACCACTGTAACACCACAGCAGACCACTGTAACACTCTGTAACACCACAGCAGACAACTGTAACACCACAGCAGACCCCTGTAACACCACAGCAGACCCCTATAACACCAGAGCAGACCTCTAACACCACGGCAGACTCCTGTAATCCCACAGCAGACCTGCTGGTTTAGAGCCAGGGCCTGACTTAACATCGGTGCTTTGTTATTCCACCGGCCAAACCAGTTCCAGACTGGTTCCAAAGAAGTTCCAGGAAAGCACCAACTTCAAGCCAGCTGAGAACCGATGATGTGACAGCTGTTCCACCAAAAGAACCCAGTGCTGATTCTATGGTTCTAGAACCAGTGCTCAACTGGTCCCAACCTGCTGCCTCCAAAGAACCAGTTTGCTTTTCTGCAGACAAAGAGCAAAGTCAAACCTGTGTGTGTGTTTGTGTGTGTGTATGTGTGTGTGTGTGTGTGTGTGTGTGTGTGTGTGTGTGTGTGTGTGTGTGTGTGTGTGTGTGTGTGTGTGTGTGTGTGTGTGTGTGTGTGTGTGAAAACAGTCTGTTCTCAAATATTCTCTGGCATTCAGGATAAACCTTAATATCAGTCTTCTGTGTGTGTGTGTGTGTGTGAGAGGACAACCTGCACAGTTAGTGAGGTGAGCAGAGATAAAGTTCATGCCTTTATCATCTCAATGTAAACTAGTGATACATGAAAACACCGAAGACAATAATGTGTTCAGGAAAGTTGAAGAATGGTAAACACTCCACCGAACAGCTAATAAAGTGTGTTATGTATGGAGACATGATTTAGTTAGGAATGTGATCAATGATCTGTGACCTTTAACCTTTACGCACATGCGTTATTTTTGTGTTTCAATAAAGTTTGGGTGAAAAAACCATTTCCGCCAGGCGCTGGTTTACTTCCTGTTTTGACGTGCTGCGAGTGAAAGAGTCCAAATCGATTAGGTGGTGATTTACTTCGTTCTGTTGGCCGTGGGTAGTTTACATGGTAGTTTGTTGGTAGTTAGTTACATAAAAGAGGCGCTGGAACGACGCGGTTTGTGCACGTTGTCCCTCCAGCTGTTCGTTGTTTGTGATGTTGCCGTGCGCATGCGCAGGACATCCTGTCCAAAGCCTTCATGTCCATGTGGACAGAGACATGTCCATGTGGACAGAGACTTGTCCATGTGGACAGAGACTTGTCCAGGAGGACAGAGGTTTGTCCAGGAGGACAGGGGTGTTATCAGGAGGACAGAGACTTGTCCAGGAGGTTTGTCCATGAGGACAGAGACTTGTCCAAGAGGACAGGAGGCTCCATTAGACCTCCAGCCCAGCAGCTATGAGACATGTCTCTGTTAGTTTTGCTGGAGTAGCCAGTCATTTCTGGACGTCCTGTCCCTGGTACTGGGAGCATGTGGACATGTGTCCCCTTCAGGACCTTTTGGGTTTGTTACAACATAAAGCAGCTTAGACGTTACAGCGGATCTGCTTGATGACTGTTGGTCCACAACAAACCGGCTGAGCCTGAAGTTGGACCTCCTGAAGAGTTAAAGTGGCTCTGGGTCTGTGGAGGACCCAGGACCTGGACTCTAACGGACTCACCTGGACCCCAACCAGACCTGGGTTTAGGTCCAGGATGTTGTTTCCTCTCTGGTTCTGAACTTTGATGAAGTGCTAAAATGTTTTCTCACCCGTTTTGTTCTTTTATTTTTATTCCTGTTGCAGTTGTGAACATCTGTCATCGACTGTCCAGATCTGAGGCTCTGCAGCCTCCCAACCTGTAGGTGGCAGTCTTGCTTTTCCATCAGTTATCGATCATGTTGACGTTATTAATTGACTGAGTATTGATCTGGGCCCTTAACATGATCTGGAAACAGCTCCACAAACATTACGTGTCCTTCATCCACCACGCAGAGTGGACCGAGGTCTCCTCGATGAGCTGTTGACATGTTTGTGTCCTGTCGTTGACGTGTCATTAACATGTTTGTGTCCTGTCGTTGACGTGTCATTGACGTGTTTGTGTCCTGTTGTTGACGTGTCATTGACGTGTTTGTGTCCTGTCGTTGACGTGTTGGTGTCCTGTTGTTGACGTGTCATTGACATGTTTGTGTCCTGTTGTTGACGTGTCATTGACGTGTTTGTGTCCTGTCGTTGACGTGTCATTGATGTGTTTGTGTCCTGTTGACGTGTTTGTGTCCTGTCGTTGACGTGTTGGTGTCCTGTTGTTGACGTGTTTGTGTCCTGTCGTTGACGTGTCATTGATGTGTTTGTGTCCTGTTGTTGACATGTCATTGACGTGTTTGTGTCCTGTCGTTGACGTGTCATTGAAGTGTTTGTGTCCTGTTGTTGACGTGTCATTGACGTGTTTGTGTCCTGTTGTTGACATGTCATTGACATGTTTGTGTCCTGTCGTTGAAGTGTCATTGATGTGTTTGTGTCCTGTTGACGTGTTTGTGTCCTGTCGTTGACGTGTTTGTGTCCTGTTGTTGACATGTCATTGACGTGTTTGTGTCCTGTCGTTGACGTGTCATTGATGTGTTTGTGTCCTGTTGACGTGTTTGTGTCCTGTCGTTGACGTGTTTGTGTCCTGTTGTTGATGTGTCATTGACGTGTTTGTGTCCTGTCGTTGACGTGTGTGTCCTCAGTGAGCGCCGTCGTCATGGTGAACCAGGTTCAGAGCGTGGACAGCGGCTGGCAGTCCAGTAAGACCGACTCCAGCGGAGGCAGCAACAGCAGCGGCGACAGCTCCAAGGAGAGCTCCAGGTGCTCCACGCCGGTGCTGGACGCAGACCGCACCGACCGCTTACGGGACAAAATGCGCAGGAGGATCGACTCTGGAGATCGTTGGTTCTCGCTGGAGTTCTTCCCTCCTCGCACGGCCAGTGGAGCCGTCAACCTGATCTCCAGGTAACCTGCAGGAAGTGGTCACCTGGTTGTAGGAGGAGCCCGATGACCTTCACGCTGCTCCTGTAGATTTGACCGGATGGGCTCCGGAGGGCCCCTGTTCATCGACATCACCTGGCACCCAGCGGGGGACCCCGGCTCAGACAAGGAGACATCGTCCATGATGATCGCCAGCACGGCGGTGAACTACTGCGGCCTGGAGAGCATCCTCCACCTGACCTGCTGCAACCAGACCAAAGACAAGATCACAGGGTACCTTGGCAAGGCCAAGCACCTGGGCCTGAAGAACATCATGGCTCTGAGGGGAGGTAGGACCAGCAGGTCTCAGGGTTCAGGGCCGTGGCACAGGAGGAGCTCAGAGGAGCCTCTCCAAACGCTGCTCTGTCCACAGATCCGGTGGGAGCGGACTGGGAGGAGGAGGAGGGAGGCTTCAACTACGCCATCGACCTGGTGAAGCACATCCGCTCAGAGTTCGATGACTACTTTGATATCTGCGTGGCAGGTACGTGTGTCCTCTTCCTGCTCCAGTGGAATTCCCTCTGGGTCTAAGGCTGTGTTCGTCCAGGATACCCCTCGGGCCATCCTGAAGCAGAGAGCTATGAGCAGGATCTGCAGCACCTGAAGGAGAAGGTGGATGTTGGAGCAGACTTTGTCATTACTCAGCTCTTCTTCAGGGCTGAAACTTTCCTGAAGTTCTTGGATGACTGCAGGACCATTGGAATCACGTGTCCCATCTTACCTGGAATTTTCCCCATCCAGGTACCAGCAGTATTTCTCTTGGTCCGTTTACTGAACCTTCTCTCACCAGCTGTTGGGAGGAGCTGCTGCAGAAGAACTTGCCTTAAGGCTTGCTGTCGTCCTGCAGGGCTACCAGTCTCTGCGTCAGCTGGTGAAGCTGTCCAAGCTCGAGGTTCCCGAGGAAATCACCAGCATCATCGAGCCCATCAAAGACAACGACGCTGCCATTCGCAACTATGGAATCCACTTGGCTGTGGAAATGTGCCGCGTGCTGCTGGACAGTGGGAACGTTCCTGGACTTCACTTCTACACATTGAACCGGGAGGTGGCCACCATGGAGGTTCTTCGACAGCTGGGTCTGTGGATCGAAGACCCCAGGTCAGTATCAGCATCGTTTGCTGAGACATTCAGGTCATTGGGCAGAAGAAAGTTCTGGTATAAAATAACCCTGAGAGCAGAGAGAGGACCAGAGGAGGTCCAGAGATCTGGAGGACCACAGGAGGAGGTCCAGAGATCTAGAGGACCAGAGGAGGAGGCCCAGAGATCTAGTGGACCAGAGGAGGTCCAGAGATCTAGAGGACCAGAGGCGGTCCAGAGATCTAGAGGACCAGAGGAGGAGGTCCAGAGATCTAGAGGACCAGAGGAGGAGGTCCATAGATCTAGAGGACCAGAGGAGGTCGTCCAGAGATCTAGAGGACCAGAGGAGGTCGTCCAGAGATCTAGAGGACCAGAGGAGGAGGTCCATAGATCTAGAGGACCAGAGGAGGTCGTCCAGAGATCTAGAGGACCAGAGGAGGAGGTCCAGAGATCTAAAAGACCAGAGGAGGAGGTCCAGAGGCCCAGAGATCCAGAAAACCAGAGGACCAAAAGTCAGGAGGCCTAGAAGACCGGAAGTCTAGTGGACCAGAGATCTAGAGAAGTAGAGGTCTAGATGTCCAATAGGACCAGCAGACGTCCAAAGATCTAGAAGAGCAGGGTCAGGAGGTGCAGAAGACCAGGTCCTGCTATATTCGTGTCAATGGTAATGTTGAGTGTTGGTCTGACCCAGAAGGCTCCACCAGTGTTTCCTCCCAACAGACAGAATTAAACGTATCCTAAAGGGTTAAAACTCTTTGATGTCTCCAAAACCAGGAACACACGTCAGAGCTCAGCGTCCCTCAGGGATCGGTGGCGTCATCATGATCTTGACTTGTGATCTTGGTTTATGTGTAGACGGCCTCTTCCCTGGGCGGTGAGCGCTCATCCCAAACGGAAGGTGGAAGATGTTCGACCCATCTTCTGGGCATCGAGACCCAAGAGTTACATCTACAGGACCCAGGACTGGGACGACTTCCCCAACGGCAGATGGTGAGCTCCACCCAGGTCCTCCTCACTGGGGTCCATTGTTGATCGTGATTGATGTTGGTCTTTCTTTGATGCCTTCAGGGGAAACTCGTCATCTCCAGCGTTTGGTGAGCTAAACGACTATTACCTGTTCTACCTGAAGAGCAAGTCCTCCAAAGAGGCTCTGCTGCAGATGTGGGGTGAGGAGCTGCTGAGTGAGGAGAGCGTCTTCGAGGTCTTCACCTGTTACATCACGGCTTGCTCCAACCGCAGCGGACAGAAGGTGGAGAACATTCACACGCTTACCTGTTTACCTGACCTCCAGCCAGGCTTCAGGTGTTTCTCCTGAAGGTCTGAGTCACCTCAGTTGATGTGGAGTCAGAAGATCTGCAGCAGAATAATAAAGCACTCGTTTATGGTTGATAGTTCTGCTTCTGAGGAGCTCAGGGTGAAGGTGCTGAGATGTTCAGGACAGATGTTTGGTATCCAGCTGTGCTCTCCAGCTGTGACTGCTCGTCTCGTCCACCCTCCAGGTCTTGTGTCTGCCCTGGAATGATGAGCCTCTTGCTCAGGAGACCAACCTGCTGAAGGACCAGCTGGAGAAGGTCAACCGGCGAGGAGTCCTCACCATCAACTCTCAGCCCAACATCAATGGGAAGCCGTCCTCAGACCCCATTGTGGGCTGGGGCCCTGCAGGAGGCTACGTCTACCAGAAGGTTCAGCTCCTGGAGCTCCTCCACTCTTAGGCGTGCATTAGGGGGCGGGGCTCTCACTTCTCTCTGACCCTCAGGCCTACCTGGAGTTCTTCACCTCCAGTGAGAACGTGACGGCCCTCCTCAAAGTCCTGAAGAAGTACGAGCCGCGAGTCAACTACCACATCGTCAACGTTCACGTACGTCGGCTCGTTGTGGGAACGTGACGCGTGGCGTTGACCGCCGCTCACGCTCGCCATGTGCTCACCTGCAGGGTCGCAACCTGACCAACGCGCCCGACATGCAGCCCAACGCCGTGACCTGGGGCATCTTCGCCGGACGGGAGATCGTCCAGCCGACCGTGGTGGATCCGGTCAGCTTCATGTCCTGGAAGGTGAGACGAGGTCACCGCGGTAACGCTGGTCCCTGGAACCAGCAGGAACCTGGAGGTCTGTGAGAAGGTCATCAGCAGACCACGAGCGCCTGAGTGTCTCTCTCCCTCCCCCCCCGTCCCCCCCAGGACGAGGCCTTCGCCCTGTGGATCGAGCAGTGGGCCAAGCTGTACGAGGACGAGTCTCCGTCCCGGATGATCATCCAGTACATCCATGACAACTACTTCCTGGTGAACCTGGTGGACAACGACTTCCCCCTGGACAACTGTCTGTGGCAGGTCCTGGACGACATGTTCACGCTGCTGGACTGTCCTGCAGAGATGCAGTGAGGGGACACCGTGTCCTCCTGTTACAGACGTGTCTCCTGATCTTTGCACACAAACTCTTCTTCTAGTTTTTTACCTGTGAGATTTTAACCTTAGACTATTTTATTAAAGCGTACCTCTAACCCACGTCTGGTGTCCTCGTCCTCTGAGTCCTCGTCCTCTCTGAGTCCTCGTCCTCTGAGTCCTCGTCCAACACATCCTCACACTGAAGCAGCCTCAGTAATCTCAACCTGTCAGCATTATTTGTCCCCTCGGGGACGCAGAACCGTCGTCTCAGGTTGTCAGCAGACGAGGGGCGGTGTTGCCATGGTAACGGTCAGATGTTCCTCCTGGCCGATCAGACGATGTCCTGACAGCACCAGCGCTCCCTCATGATCCTGAGAACCTGCATCTTCGTCCTGTGAGGACAGGCGTCCTCCTGCCCCCGTCCAGGCACGTTTCTGCTCCATGGTCCAGCCAGCAGTTACGCAACCGTGAGAACGAGCAGACTGTCCCGGGGGTCCAAAGTGTTGGTCCACTGACCTGCAGGATGTCCAGACAGATAAGGCCTGGCAGGGGGCGGGGCCACATCTGTGACATCACAAGGCCCCGCCTCCTCAGCCTGTCCTCTGCTGGGAACGTCCGAGTTGCTCTGTTCCTCAGAACTTCTCCACACAGGTCGGCTCCTCCACGTGCTCCTCCGGCATCGGCTGGTCTGGTTCTGGTTCTGGTTCTGGCTCTGGTTCTGGTTCTGGTGAGTCCGGCCACCCCATCCTGGTCCTCGTGTGCTCCAGGTTGTGAGTTCGACCTCTTCATCAGGTCAGAGGATCTTCAGCTTGTTTTCAGGGAAAGGCTCTAGAGACAGGACGTGTGTCACATCAGAACCTTTTGGGCCTGAGCTCCTTTCAGAACTGAGTGGAGCTGCAGTGGTTCTGAGCCTCCGTAAAAGAGAAGATCCTTGAACAACAAACGTGTCAGCCACATGTGAACACGTGAAAATAAAACATGTCAGTGAAACATGATGTCACCTGTTTGTCAGACTGTTTACACATCTGTAACCTCTGTGATTGGTGGACGGGTGGAGGGGGCGGGGCCAGGACCGCTGTATCTGATGAGAACACACGTGATCGGGCCTGGAAGTCCTGGAAATCCTGGAAGTCTGATTCCTGATAAACGTGACCTCTGACCTCTTCAGACAAGACGACTGTGGTTCTTCTGGATCTTTATTCACACAAGAAGGTCAAGATGGAGACCTTTAAAAACCTGAGAGCTACAGCTGGAGCAGGAGGCTGCTATCAGCTGGTGGACCTCCTGGAGCACCTCCTCTCTCCTCCTCTCCTCTTCTGTCCTGTCCTCCTCTCCTCTCCTTCTCTCCTCCTCTCCTCTCCTTCTCTCCTTCTCTCCTCCTCTACTCTCTAATTGTGTTTTATTTCCATCCTCAGATCTGACAGACTGAATCTTCAGGTTCTATCAAACATCTGTAAATATGGAAGATCAGAAAGTGTCAGCTGATGAGGCGGTTCTTCCTCCAGAAGAAGGGTAGGTGGTCTTCACCATGGTCTTCACCGTGGTGCCTCCTCAGCTCTTCTGCTCATCTGTGGATGTTTCAGGGTCCAACCGGAGAAGGAAGCGTTCCTGCAGCAGAAGACCAGCAGCAAGAGTCCCCAGTTCACAGAGGTGAGCAGAACCAGGGGGTGGGGCCAGTGTGGAGTGGGTGGGGCCAGCCTGGGGGTATGGTTAGGGTTGTGTGTGTGTGTGTGAGTGTGTGTGGTTAATTGTGTGTACTTGTGATCCTTCAGTTTGAGGGCAAAACCACATTTGGGATGTCCGTGTTCAACCTCAGTAACGCCATCATGGGCAGTGGGATCCTGGGACTGTCCTACGCCATGTCAAACACAGGCATCGTCCTCTTCCTGTGAGCTCACACACACACACACACACACACACACACACACACACACACACACACACACACACACACACAGCAGCAGCAGGCTTGTGGCTGTGGTCTGACCAGAAAGTGCCACTGCCTGACTCTGTGTGTGTGTGTGTGTGTGTGTGTGTGTGTGTGTGTGTGTGTGTGTGTGTGTGTGTATGTGTGTGTGTGTTGCAGAGTGCTCCTGACGTGTATCGCCTGTCTGTCCTGTTACTCCGTCCACCTCCTGCTGTGCAGCGCCGGAGTTGTGGGTAAGGTCCTCCACGTCGTCCTTATGTCCTCAAACCCTCATGTCCTCAAACTCTTGTGTCCTCAGACCTTCAGGTCCTCAGACCCTCATGTCCTCAGACCTTCAGGTCCTCAGACCCTCATGTCCACAGACCCTCATGTCCTCATGTCCACAGACCCTCATGTCCACAGACCCTCATGTCCTCAGACCCTCATGTCCACAGACCCTCATGTCCTCATGTCCACAGACCCTCATGTCCTCAGACCCTCATGTCCTCAGACCCTCATGTCCTCATGTCCACAGACCCTCATGTTCTTATGTCCTCAGACCCTCATGTCCACAGACCCTCATGTCCTCAGACCCTCATGTCCACAGACCCTCATGTCCTCATGTCCTCAGACCCTCATGTCCACAGACCCTCATGTCCTCATTTCCTCAGACCCTCATGTCCACAGACCCTCGTGTCCTCAGACCCTCATGTCCTCAGACCCTCATGTCCACAGACCCTCATGTCCTCATGTCCTCAGACCCTCATGTCCTCAGACCCTCATGTCCACAGACCCTCATGTCCTCAGACCCTCATGTCCACAGACCCTCATGTCCACAGACCCTCATGTCCTCATGTCCTCAGACCCTCATGTCCTCATGTCCTCAGACCCTCATGTCCACAGACCCTCATGTCCTCATGTCCTCAGACCCTCATGTCCTCAGACCCTCATGTCCTCAGACCCTCATGTCCACAGACCCTCATGTCCTCAGACCCTCATGTCCACAGACCCTCAGACCCTCATGTCCTCAGACCCTCATGTCCACAGACCCTCAGACCCTCATGTCCTCAGACCCTCATGTCCCACCCCTCATCTTCCATCTCTTCCAGGTATTCGGGCCTATGAGCAGCTCGGCCTCAGAGCCTTCGGACATCCGGGGAAGATTCTGGCTGCGGCCGTCATCACGCTGCACAACGTGGGAGGTGAGGGGTCACATGCTGCTCAAGAGCACGGTGGCAGACAGTAGCTCACCTGCTGTCTCACCTGCAGCCATGTCCAGCTACCTGTTCATCATCAAGTCGGAGCTGCCGCTGGTCATCCAGGCCTTCCTGGGACGAACATCTGGATCAGAGTGAGCAGACGCTCAGATTGAGCTGCAGACAGACCTACGGCCGTGACAGCGCGCGTGTGTGTGTGTCTGTGTGTCTATGTGTGTGTGTGTGTGTATCTGTGTGTCTATGTGTGTGTATCTGTGTGTCTGTCTGTGTATATGTGTGTGTGAGTGTGTGTACCTGTGTGTAACTGTGTCTGTGTATCTGTGTGTGTGTCTGTATATCTATGTGTGTGTGTCTGTGTATATGTTTGTGTATATATGTGTGTATATATATGTGTGTGTACGTACCTGTGTGTAACTGTGTCTGTGTGTCACTGTGTGTGTGTGTGTCTGTGTGTGTGTACACAGTGACTGGTTCATGAATGGAAACTACCTGATTGTCATGGTAACCATCTGCATCATCCTCCCTCTGGCCCTGATGAAGCACCTCGGTACGACTTTTGACCCCCGCTTGTGTCAGGCATTCCAGATGTTCCAGATGTTGCTGACATGTCCTTTGTTGACCTGTAGGTTACCTTGGTTACACCAGTGGTTTCTCTCTGTCCTGTATGGTGTTCTTCCTGTCTGTGGTGAGCCTCACACACACTGGACCACCTCTCTCCTCTGATTGGCTGGTGGGGGTGGGGGGGCAGGGCTGAATCTGAACCCTGGGAGGTGGTTTTATTTCGTATTTGCAGCCCTTTGATTATTGATCGCAGCTGATCGGACAACACAGGTAACCGTGGCGACAGGTGAGCTCATCTCAGGTGTTGTACCAACACGAGGGGGCGTGGCCCCCCAGCTGTGCTGCGTCAGGTGTGTGTAAGGGGCGTGTCCCTGCCTCCTCAGGTCATCTATAAGAAGTTCCACATCTCCTGTCCCCTGCCAACGTTGGGGAACTTCTCCGTGAGCGAGCCGGTCCCAGAGGACAGCTGCTCCACCAGGTTCTTCACCGTCAACCAGGAGGTCAGTCCCGCCCCCCCGACCAGAACTTCCATCCTGGCCCCGGTCAAAGCTGTCTCCTCTTTCAGACGGCATACGCCATCCCCATCCTGGCCTTCGCCTTCGTGTGTCACCCCGAAGTTCTGCCCATCTACACGGAACTCAAGAAGTAAGACGTTAGACCGCATGTGAAGGTCCATGACATCAGTCCTGAACCGTCCTTCTCATCTCTTTGGTCCCTCAAGTCCCACCAAGAGAAGAATGCAGAACATCGGGAATGTTTCCATCCTGGGAATGTTCACGATGTACTTCTTCACAGCCATATTTGGATACCTGACCTTCTACGGTGAGGGAACACCTGTGAGCAGCACCAGGGCATCCTTAACATGTGTGTGTGTGTGTGTGTGTGTGTGTGTGTGTGTGTAGGGAACACTGAAGCAGAGCTTCTTCACACCTACAACAGGGTGGATCCTCTGGACACTCTGATCCTCTGTGTTCGAGTTGCTGTTCTTATAGCTGTGACTCTGACTGTACCTGTGGTTCTGTTTCCTGTGAGTCCACACACATACGCACTCCAGATGTGGGCGTGCGTCCCCAGATGTGGGCGTGTCTCCAGATGTGGGTGTGTCTCCTGACAGATCCGCCGTGCGCTGCTGCAGCTGCTGTTCCCAGGGAGAGCGTTTGATTGGCTGCGTCACATCTGCATCGCCGTCGTTCTACTGCTGGTGGTCAACCTGCTGGTCATCCTGGTCCCCAACATCAGAGACATCTTCGGCATCACGGGTCAGAGGTCACCAGGCTGACGACCTCCAAGACCTGATCAACAAACCCTTTTTGTGTCTCCTCCGTTACCAGGGGCAACCACTGCTCCCAGCCTGATCTTCATCCTCCCAGGACTCTTCTACATCCGCATCATCCCCAGCAGTCAGGAGCCCATCACCTCCAGGCCCAAGATCCAGGTCGGTACCGAGCCAGAGCTCCAGGTCAGAAAGGAGGCCCTTTTGAGGTCAAAGATCAAGGTCAGAGGTGGACAGGGTGAAGGTCAGAGGCCAGGGGAGGTCAGAGGTGAAAGTCAGGGGAGGTCGGGGGGGAGCCGTTGACAGGACATGGTTACCTGTGTTTGGACCCCAACGTCTCACCCCTACGTTATCACCCTAACGTCTCACCCCTACGTTATCACCCTAATGTCTCACCCCTACGTTATCACCCTGTCTCACCCCAACACTATCACCCTTACATCTCACCCCTACGTTATCATCCTAATGTCTCACCCCGACGTTATCACCCTAAATCTCACTCCAACACTATCACCCTAACGTCTCACACCTACGTTATCAACCTAACGTCTCACCCCTACGTTATCACCCTAAATCTCACTCCAACACTATCACCCTAACGTCTCACACCTACGTTATCACCCTAACGTCTCACCCCTACGTTATCACCCTAATGTCTCACCCCTACGTTATCACCCTGTCTCACCCCAACACTATCACCCTTACATCTCACCCCTACGTTATCATCCTAATGTCTCACTCCAACACTATCACCCTAACGTCTCACACCTACGTTATCAACCTAACGTCTCACCCCTACGTTATCACCCTAAATCTCACTCCAACACTATCACCCTAACGTCTCACACCTACGTTATCAACCTAACGTCTCACCCCTACGTTATCACCCTAATGTCTCACCCCTACGTTATCACCCTAATGTCTCACCCCTACGTTATCACCCTGTCTCACCCCAACACTATCACCCTTACATCTCACCCCTACGTTATCATCCTAACGTCTCACCCCTACGTTATCACCCTAACATCTCACCCAAACACTATCACCCTTACATCTCACCCCTACGTTATCACCCTGTCTCACCCCTACATTATCACCCTAATGTCTCACCCCAACACTATCACCCTTACATCTCACCCCTACGTTATCACCCTAAATCTCACTCCAACACTATCACCCTAACGTCTCACACCTACGTTATCAACCTAACGTCTCACCCCTACGTTATCACCCTAAATCTCACTCCAACACTATCACCCTAACGTCTCACACCTACGTTATCAACCTAACGTCTCACCCCTACGTTATCACCCTAATGTCTCACCCCTACGTTATCACCCTAATGTCTCACCCCTACGTTATCACCCTGTCTCACCCCAACACTATCACCCTTACATCTCACCCCTACGTTATCATCCTAACGTCTCACCCCTACGTTATCACCCTAACATCTCACCCAAACACTATCACCCTTACATCTCACCCCTACGTTATCACCCTGTCTCACCCCTACATTATCACCCTAATGTCTCACCCCAACACTATCACCCTTACATCTCACCCATTATCATCCTAACGTCTCACCCCGACGTTATCACCCTAACGTCTCACTCCAACACTATCACCCCAACGTCTCACCCCTACGTTATCACCCTAACGTCTCACCCCTATGTTATCACCCTAACATTTCAACCCAACACTATCACCCTAATGTCTCACCCCTACATTATCACCCCAACATCTCACCCCCACGTTATCACCCCAACACTATCACCCTAACGTCTCACCCCCACGTTTCCCCTCCCCCCAGGCTGCGTGCTTCACGGCCCTGGGCTTCCTCTTCATGACCATGAGCCTGACCTTCATCGTCCTGGACTGGGCCAGCGGACAGAAGCGAAGCCTGGGCGGTCACTAAGGTCACCCCACGCGCTCAAGCATCTGCGGGGACCGTTGGAGTTGGAAAGGCCGATTCTGTGAAGTTCCTGCAGCCACCTGAAGGTGGCGCTCCTCAGTTCCACGTGGAACCACCGCCATGTTGGATCAAAGCAATTCTGGAGGTTTTTAGCACTAATTCAAAAGTTTCTGTTGCCTTGACAACGAAGGTACAGGTGACTGGTTCAGACGCGTAATCTGGAACCTTGAACCAGTTTAATCAACCGGCGCTCACAAGCGCTTATTCATAATCAGTCCTGGGACATCAGCTGAGCACACGTGGAGACACACAACATCTGAGGAGATCAAAGCTCAGCCGTCCACCTGGACTCCTTTGATGTTGACCCAAACCTCCTGGTGGCCGTAGGTCTTTGATACAACAGAGGACTTGTGAGTTTAAGGCATCTTTATTTAATCCACAACAACGCTGCTGATGTTCCACATTCAGATGTGATCGATGGACTTGTGATTGGTGGAGCTGCTAAATGAATAAAACACGTTGAGTCTGAGACGGCGTTGTCCTTCGGTTACGCCCAGAGCTTCACCTTCGTCCGTGATTCAAACGACTCCGCCACAGTTCCGATGAAGGACGTGTACCTTCAGGAAAAACGCAGTTTGAGGGTTCAGTTTCTCCAGGTTCCTCAGGCCTCCCGGACCTTTGCGGCGAGGGCGGAGTTCTCCTGCCGGACGGCTCGGTAGTCTTCCAGGATCCGCTCCAGGTTGGCCACCGTCTTGTTGCCCGTCTCTGTCTCGATCTGTTGAATTAACAGGCTTAAGACACCTGGACCGGGACCAGGAACCAGGACCAGGAGCCAGAAACCTGGACCAGGAGCCTCTGTGGTTGTTCTTGGGTCTGAACGTGTACCTGCTCTTCAAGGTCTCGGATCTCTCTCAGGATGGTTCCGGTGTCCTCTATGGTCTGGATCAGCTGAGTACAGTTCTGCAGAACCAGGACGCACCATCAGACGTGTGACGGCTCAGAGGGAACTCAAACAGAAGGACCTACTTCGTGCAGAGCCGCCAGGTACTTGTAGGATTTACGGACCGACTCGTCCTTTTTGGCATCCTGGAAACCAGAAGAGGAAAATCAGAAGATCTTTGAGGTTCTTCTCAAAGTTCTGCCTCAGGTCCAGAGACGTGCAGCAGCCAGGTCACCTTGAACACCATCTCGTCCGTCACGGCGAAGGTGCGGTCCAGCTTCCCCGTCAGACTGTTGATTTCCTTCTGCAGATGTTTGGTGTCTGTCAGGATCTGGAAGGAGATGCGCCGTGAGTCGCGTTTCCACCGCGCCCGCTCCCCCCGCCGCCCTCGTACCTTCGTTATCTCCTCCTTCTGTTTCTTGATGTTGCTGACGATTTCGAGGATTCTCTGGGTGTACGCTGAGCGGGACGCGTCCTGGCGGAGGCTCTCCAGCTCTGTGACCTGCGTCAGAGGACCACGGTTGAGCTCTACTCCACATCTGGACCTGGTGGAACGTGGTTCCAGCTGTTACCAGCTCTCTGTAGATCTCCTCCTTCTTCTTGGCTTCTTCTGTAGAAACACGGATTTTTTCTTGCAACGTCTTGATTTCCGACAGCTTCCTGGAAGACTCCAGCTGAGAAGACAGACGGACGCCATCTCAAGGCTGCGATTTCCATGGAAACGCGTGAAGACGCCGGGCTGTGGAGACTCACGTCCTGGTTGCTGCACATCTCCTTCAGTCGCCGATGTTCTTCGATGAGCGGAGCGCGGTGCTTCTCCCACTGGGCGGCCAGGTTCACCACCCTCTTCACGCTGGCCTCCACCACAAGCTGCAGCACAAACAGGGAGAGGAAGCTCCGCCCACTTTCCTGCAGCTCCACCCACCTGCTGCCTTACCTGCAGCTGGACCACGTTGTTGTCTGCGTCTGGTAGAAGGTCCACAGTCTTCTTCTTCACCTCCATCTTCTCCTCCTTTTCACAATTTCCCAGATTTCTCTGCTTCAGCTCGTTCAACATCTGCAACACCAAATGTATAACCTCATCTGGTGTGTACCCAGGTGTGTACCCAGGTGTGTACCCAGGTGTGTACCCAGGTGTGTACCCAGGTGTGTTACCTGAGTGTAGGTGACAGTAATGTGCTTCATGTCGGCGGTCAGCTGCTCCACGTCGCCCCCCAGCTGTTGGACCTGCTGCTGCAGCGAGCTCAGGACCTGCTGATGGAGCTCGCCGTCGCTCTCCGACTCTCTGATGGTGATGGCGCTCGTCACCGCTGCGTCGTCCTGACGACACAGACGCACCGTCAAGCTGACCGCAGGACACCGCTGCGCCGGAGGAACTCACCCGGGTGAAGGTGAACTTCTGGGCGTGGCTGAAGTGGGTGGGTTTGGTGAGGATGGCGTCGGAAGGGGCGGGGCCTCTGAAGGTCTGCAGCACATCGCTCAGGTCGGCGGGGCCGGGGCCTCCAGACGGCGGCAGCGCGGCGGAGCGCAGCTGCTCCTCGATGCGCTTGTGGAGGCGCACGTGCTTCCTGCTGCGGTAGTCCTGCTCGAGGACACGAGAGGCTGTCGCTCACCTGCTGCTGCTGCAGCGGCAGCAGGTGAGCGCACCTGAGGGGAGAGGCGGGACAAGAGGCCCTGCGCGTTCCACTCGCTCTCCCACTCCTGCGCTGCGCTCAGCTCCGCCGCATGCTGCTCCAGGAGCGACGCCGCCACGGAGGAGGGGCGGGACAGCTGCGCCGTCACCGGGCGCAGGAACCTCCTCTGGTAGTCCTGCACATCTGGAACAGGCACACCGCCGTCGTCAGGGAAACCAGATGTTGACAGGACAAGGCACATCTGCGCCGCCCGTCTCCAGGCTGCAGGTGGGCGGAGCTCCAGGACACGCACCTTTCTGCTGGTCTGGAGCCTTGCAGCTGCGCGGCAGGCTGAGGGCCTGCGCCTGGTACAGGTGCAGCGGTCCTGGAGCCTGGGCAGGGAACATCTGCTCACATCTGCTCACATCTGGCAGCAGCAGCGCCTCTCAGGCGGGCTCACCTGGACGTCCTGCTGCAGCGGCAGCCTGCAGGTTGAAGGTACCCAGGGAACGGACAGCTGCGCTCTGAGGGCGGCGGCCACGGCTCTCTGGAGGACCACCAGCTTACCTGAAGGACAGGTCAGACCTTCAGCGTCTGGAAGGGGGACATGAGGGGGACGGGGAGGACGAGGACGAGGGAGACGAGAATGGGGAGGACGAAGACGGGGATGAGGAGGACCAGGAGGGCAAGGGACAGGAGGAGGACGAGGACGAGGGACAGGAGGAGGACGAGGGACAGAAGGAGGACGAGGATGAGGGACAGGAGGAGGACGAGGGACAGGACGAGGGACAGGAGGACGAGGATGAGGAACAGGAGGAGGACGAGGGACAGAAGGAGGACGAGGATGAGGGACAGGAGGAGGACGAGGGACAGGACGAGGGACAGGAGGACGAGGATGAGGAACAGGAGGAGGACGAGGGACAGGAGGACGAGGGACAGGAGGACGAGGGACAGGAGGACGAGGGACAGGTGGAGGACGAGGATGAGGAACAGGAGGAGGACGAGGGACAGGAGGACGAGGGACAGGAGGACGAGGGACAGGACGAGGACGAGGGACAGGAGGACAAGGGACAGGAGGACGAGGGACAGGACGAGGACGAGGGACAGGACGAGGACGAGGGACAGGAGGACGAGGGACAGGAGGACGAGGGACAGGACGAGGGACAGGAGGACGAGGGACAGGAGGACGAGGGACAGGACGAGGACGAGGGACAGGAGGAGGACGAGGGACAGGAGGACAAGGGACAGGACGAGGACGAGGGACAGGACGAGGACGAGGGACAGGTGGAGGACGAGGGACAGGACGAGGACGAGGGACAGGAGGACGAGGGACAGGACGAGGACGAGGGACAGGACGAGGACGAGGGACAGGTGGAGGACGAGGGACAGGACGAGGGACAGGAGGACGAGGGACAGGAGGAGGACGAGGGACAGGAGGACGAGGGACAGGAGGACGAGGGACAGGACGAGGACGAGGGACAGGAGGAGGACGAGGGACAGGAGGAGGACGAGGGACAGGACGAGGACGAGGGACAGGTGGAGGACGAGGGACAGGACGAGGACGAGGGACAGGAGGACGAGGGACAGGACGAGGACGAGGGACAGGACGAGGACGAGGGACAGGTGGAGGACGAGGGACAGGACGAGGGACAGGAGGACGAGGGACAGGAGGAGGACGAGGGACAGGAGGACGAGGGACAGGAGGACGAGGGACAGGACGAGGACGAGGGACAGGAGGACGAGGGACAGGAGGACAGGCCCGTACCGCTGGGCTGGTCCAGGCTCTCGGCCCGTCCCCGGGGCAGCTTCTCCACCAGGAACATGAGCAGCGCGCGGATCTCGGGCTCGTTGCTGTAGAGGAACGTCTGGTAGCCGATGTCCCCCTTGTAGCCGAGGTCCTGAAAGGCAGCGCCGCGTCACCTGGAGGAGGCGTCCCGTCCCCCCGTCCCCCCGTCCCCCTTACCTGGCAGGCCTGCGCCAGGCTCATGCCCACCCTGAAGCGGGCCGACATGCCCGGGGGCAGCGAGGTGGGCAGGGCGGCGCCCAGGCCGGGCTGCACCGCCCGCACGCATCGCACCACCGCCTGCACCACCAGCTCGCTGCTGAACTGCTGCAGGCTGTCCACGTCCTCGTCCACCTCCCTGTGGACAGGACAGGCATCAGACACACGGACACGGGTGTCCCGGGAGGACGTCCCAAGAGGACACTCGGATCCCCCGGGACACTAGGGTGCCCCAGGTGGACACTCACGTCCCCCAGGTGGACACTGGGAGGACACTCACGTCCCCCAGGTGGACACTGGGAGGACACTCACGTCCCCCAGGTGGACACTGGGAGGACAATCGGGTCCACCTGGTGGACACTTGGTTCCCCCAGGTGGACACTGGGAGGACACTCAAGTCCCCCAGGTGGACACTGGGAGGACACTAGGGTGCCCCAGGTGGACACTCAAGTCCCCCAGGTGGACACTGGGAGGACACTCAAGTCCCCCAGGTGGACACTGGGAGGACACTAGGGTGCCCCAGGTGGACACTCACGTCCCCCAGGTGGACACTCACGTCCCCCAGGTGGACACTGGGAGGACACTCAAGTCCCCCAGGTGGACACTGGGAGGACACTCAAGTCCCCCAGGTGGACACTGGGAGGACACTAGGGTGCCCCAGGTGGACACTCACGTCCCCCAGGTGGACACTGGGAGGACACTCAAGTCCCCCAGGTGGACACTGGGAGGACACTAGGGTGCCCCAGGTGGACACTGGGAGGACACTCACGTCCCCCAGGTGGACACTGGGAGGACACTCAAGTCCCCCAGGTGGACACTGGGAGGACACTAGGGTGCCCCAGGTGGACACTCACGTCCCCCAGGTGGACACTCACGTCCCCCAGGTGGATACTCACGTCCCCCAGGTGGACACTGGGAGGACAATCGGGTCCACCTGGGGGACACTCGGGTCCCCCAGGTGGACATTCACGTCCCCAGGTGGACACTGGGAGGACACTCGGGTCCACCAGAGACACCGGTGTCCCGGGAGGACGTCCCGGGTGGACACTCACGTCCCCACTTGTCTCAGCGCGTCCAGCAGGATCTTGTCCACTTCCTCCATGACGGATCTTCTCTGAACACTCGAGGATGAAGCGCCATAAAAGTCGCTCAGGACGAGACGAGGTCGAACCTTTAGACGGAGTCGAACCTTTAGACGGAGTCGAACCTTTAGATGAAGTCGAACCTTGAGACGAGCTCGAACCTTTAAAAGACTTTAAGAGAGTTCGGACGAACACGACCAGAAAAACGGACGGAACACATCTGACATCCGCGTCGGCCTCGCGAGGGCTTCTGGGAAACTGAGCTCTATTTGTGCTCTCAGCCCACCTCGAAGGCGGGAACGGGCTGCAGGAAAACTACCCTTCCCAGCATGCACCGCCACCAGTCTTATGACCGTAAACTCATGACCGGAAGTCGCCCTGGTTCCGTCGCCATCAGGACTCCGACTCGCTGAATTATTCATCGTAATTGTCTTTTCTTTAAAATGTCTATAAATTAAGATTCACGTGCTTTCTCTAACGTGTCGGCGGCTCTTGTAAACATTATTGTAAAAGTGAGGTCAGGGTAGATTTGTATAATTTCCGGACTCTAGAGGTGAACGCCAATAAAACAATAATCAATAATCAATAAATCAATAATCTTAATCAGCTCAGGAGCTTCAGCTTCACCTGGACGAAAGAAACCGAAATAAAGGTGGACAATCTATATGTTCACAGTTGTTCGATGGTCAAGAGCATTTACCCTCTTTTAATGAGGATTATATTACAAAAGTCACAAAAGTCCAGATTTGACTAGTGACAACTGACAGGTTTTTATTGACACTTTTTAAGACTTTCACAAATGTTCACAGTGTGCAGAAACTCAAGTGAATTACACCAAATGTGAACACATAGACAAAGATCCTCTAGTTTTATTAAACCAAAGGTTTTTCCCGTCATGTCTCAGCCAGGTAAGAACCTTTCTGATCCTCTAGATCACAAAGGTGAGATCCTCTAGATTTATTAAGAACTTTTCTGACAGTACAAACATTCCTAAGAGCCACAACATTTAATCTGGTCAAAAAGTGAACATAGTGTTTCTCACAAAACGTGTAAAGTGCTACTTTTCTCTTCAAAGGTGCAGTGACGTTTACACAGAAGTCTACGTTTGATGTTTTAGGCACCGACTGTAAATCTGTCAGCAGAGCTGATGGAGACGTTCTCAGCTGAAGAGAAGTCCAGAAGAACCACCAATTACAGCTCCATCATCTACCTCAGGGGTCTCCAGGTCCCCCTCAGGGGTCTGCAGGTCCCCCCAGAGGTCTCCAGGTCCCCCTCAGGGGTCTCCAGGTCCCCCCCAGGGGTCTCCAGGTCCCCCCCAGAGGTCTGTGAGGCTGCAGGTTCTGGTCCAACCCAGCAGCAGCAGCCCCAGACTGGACTCACTTCATCAACTCACCTGAGTCTTCAACAGCTGACTGGTCAAACTGGGTGAGCTGGACTGGTGGGACCAGAACCTGCAGCCTCACGGCCCTTCGGGGAGGGACCTGCAGACCCCTGGTCTAGACAGCATCGACGTCTGGTCCACTAAGTACAAAACCCTGTTTGTCTCTAGTGCGGCTACATCTGTCCAGCTGTGGCTGCCCCTTAAAGGCCGGGGTTGTCCCCCCTCAGCATGTCGAACTCCTCGGGCGCCGCGTACTTGTCGGCGCCCTGACCAGACAACTCCCGGAAGTCGGCGGCAATGTCGTCGAAGGTGCGGCCTTTGGTCTCCGGGACTTTGAAGTAGGTGAAGACGAAGAAGCCGAGCAGCAGCACGGTGAAGACCACGAAGACGTACGGGCCGCAGAGTCGCTGCAGGACAGCAGAGGCGTGAGTGCGCCCGCCGCAGCGCTCCTGCAGCGGCGCGGTGGCGGCGCTCCTTACCTCCACGTACTGGAAACACATCCCCACCAGGAAGTTGGCCGTCCAGTTGCAGAAGCCGGCTACGGCGATGGCGGCGGGCCGCGGGCCCTGGCTGAAGAGCTCGGCCACGATGAACCACGGGATGGGCCCCGGCCCGATCTCGAAGAACGCCACGAAGCTGAAGATGGCGGCGATGCTGACGTAGGACATCCAGGGGAGGCGGTCCTGAGGAGACAGCGCTCAGAACTGCCCTCCGCTCACGCGCCAACCGACGGGTTCTCACCAGCAGCGCCATGGCGACGGTGAGGAGGACGGCGGACGCCGCCATGCCCATCAGGCCTGTGAGCTGGAGGGGCCTCCTGCCCATGCGCTCCACCAGGAACAGCTGCGGACACACGGCACAGCTGCAGCGGGGCTCAGGCGCCTCCACGGCGAGCTCGGCTTACCGACACCACGGTGAAGACGGTGTTGACCACGCCCGCGCCGATGGTGGCGTAGACGGGCTGGGCCACCCCGGCGCGCTCAAAGATCCCGGTGGAGTAGTAGAACACCTGGAGGTCAGAGCGGGTCACCCGGGGTCAGGTGACCACCACAGCTCGGCCCCGCCCCCGGTCATGTGACTCACAGCGTTGATTCCTGACAGCTGCTGAGAAAGCTGCAGCATGACGGCGACCAGGAGGGGCTGTCGGTACGACGGGGAGCGGAACAGCTCGGGGATGGTGACCTTCTTCTCCCTCATCATCTGCTGGCTCTCCTCCCTCATCTCCTGCATGTCCTCGCTCACTTCGTCGGTTCCTCGGAGCTTCGTCAAGACTAGGACACAAACGGCGGGTGAGTGGGGCGGGGGGGTGAGCGTGGGTGAGCAGGGCGTGGGGGAGTGAGCGGGGGTGAGCGGGAGTGAGCAGGGCGTGGGGGAGTGGCGGGGGTGAGCAGGGCGTGGGGAGTGAGCGGGGGTGAGTGGGTGAGCAGGGCGTGGGGGAGTGAGCGGGGGTGAGCGGGGGTGAGCAGGGCGTGGGGGAGTGAGCGGGGGTGAGCAGGGCGTGGGGGAGTGAGCGGGGGTGAGCAGGGCGTGGGGGGTGAGCGGGGGTGAGCAGGGCGTGGGGGGGTGAGCGGGGGTGAGCAGGGCGTGGGGGAGTGAGCGGGGGTGAGCGGGAGTGAGCAGGGCGTGGGGGAGTGAGCGTGGGTGAGCAGGGCGTGGGGGGTGAGCGGGGGTGAGCGTGGGTGAGCAGGGCGTGGGGGAGTGAGCGGGGGTGAGCAGGGGCGTGGGGGAGTGAGCGGGGGTGAGCAGGGCGTGGGGGGTGAGCGGGGGGTGAGCAGGGCGTGGGGGGTGAGCGGGGGTGAGCAGGGGCGTGGGGGGGAGTGAGCGGGGGTGAGCGGGGGGTGAGCAGGGCGTGGGGGAGTGAGCGGGGGTGAGCAGGGCGTGGGGGGCGCCTGACTCACTGCTGCGCGCTTTGCTCTCCTGGTTGCGGTCGATCAGGAGGTAGCGGGGGCTCTCGGGGCACACGGGCAGCAGGATGCACTGCAGCACCGCCGGCAGCAGAGTGAAGCCCAGGAGGAGGGGCCACAGGGAGGCGTTCCCCAGGAGGGCCTCGATTCCAAAGACCTGCAGGACACACAGGACGCTGGAGGTCGGGCACAGGTCCAGACCTGAGCCTGGGGACAGGTCAAAGCCTGTCCACGTTCCTCTGGAGGTTCTGCTCAGGTCGGGGCCTCCTCTGATGCTGGGGAGGTCTTCTACACCCCCTCCGGTGTGACCACCTCCACCACCTGGGCCTTCAGATGTGATTGTGACTCCTGATGGGGACCTGATGTTCCTCCAGCCTCCACCGACTCACCCGTCAGTGGAGCTCACACCTGAGTCTCACCTGAGCGACGAGGATCCCGATAACGACACCCAGCTGGTGCAGCGTTCCCAGAGCCCCCCGCAGAGATGTGGGCGAGATCTCCTCCACGTAGATGGGCACGAAGCCGGTGGAGAGCCCGGAGTACACGCCCACCACGAAGCGCCCGATGATGAGCATCTCGAAGGACGACGCCAGCTTGGAGAAGCTCATGAAGGCCACGGCCACAAAGGCCAGCGCGTTGGCCACCAGCATGGAGTTCTTCCTTCAGAGACAAACGTGCTTCACGCCTGCACACAGGAAGTGATGCGACGAGGCCACGCCCACGTACCTGCCGAAGCGGCCGAGGAAGAGGCCGACGGAGAAGGAGCCCAACATCCCTCCCACGGAGAAGATGGCCACGGACAGCGACCACAGGGCGGTGAGGACGTCCTCGGGGACGGGCTCCGAGAACCTGCCGCTCCAGGTGTCGTTGTAGAAGCCCTCGAGGATCTGGACCAGAGACGCATGCTGCAGCCCCGTTACCATGGCTACCACCCCCCCCGACAGCCGCTCACGTTCTGGGGAGCGTTGATCACGCCGGTGTTGTACCCGAACTGGAAGGAGCCGATCACGGCGGTCCCCACCGCCAGCAGCAGCTGAGGCGTCACCTGTGGGGCGAGACGGCCACGCCCGGTCAGCCCGGCGCCTCAGGTGGACCCCCCCCCCCCTCACCTGAGCTCTCAGGTCCATGAGGGCGGTCAGACGGTCAAGCTCCGACCCTCCGACTACTTCATCACCCGACCGACGAAGAAGCAACACAAACAGGCGCTCATCCTCATCGTTCACCTGCTTAAGCCGCTTAACCACGTCAGCGCTAATCTGGGGGCTGCTGATTGGCCAGGAGGGAAACAAACAGCCTCTCACACACACGCACACACACCCACGCACACACACGCGTTCACACACGCACACTGAAGTTATTTAGGGATTATTTAGATTGTAGTGAAGTCTGGAGAGCTACTCCCTTGATGTTTTAATCTTGCTACTGAGTGTGTGAGTGTGTGTGTGTGTAGCCAGTAACATCCCCTCTAATCCCAGCAGCTATTTCAACAGATCACCCTGTTTGACACGAGACCTGATGTTCCATCGGCCTGTCTGGCCATAACACATAACACACACACAAACACACACACTAATGAATAAATGATTTATTTCATAAATCTTCATCTGGAAACATTGTTTTCATAATTAAGGACAGCGGGACAGGGTGTGGGAGGGCGACAGGCACCAACACATGAACTCATGAAACACACAGGAGCCAAAACTGGAGACACACATCAATGAAGCTCATTAATTATTCACATTGTCATATTTGACCACACCCCCAACTCAAGCCCCCTCCCCAAGGCTGATTCAGGTAACACTGATTTAAACATTCAGCAATCTTCTGTGAGTGTGTGTGTGTGAGAGTGAATGTATGTGAGTGTGTGTGTATGTGTGTGAGAGTGTGTGTGTGTGTGTGGAGACCACTTGAACGATCTGGACATGTCCCTGTTGGTTACTGGGTGTACTGGGTGTACTGGTTCCTGGTTACTGGATACAGTCCATCACGTGGATCTGCAGCGTGTCCATGTCGGGGGCCTGGTACTGACACTTGGGGCAGCACAGGTCGGGCAGGTCCTCGGCCCGGCCCGCCCCCTGATCCACCGCCGGGACCAGGCCTTGGTTACGGAACGAGGAGGCGGGGGGCACCGTGTTGAAGGGCGGACCTCCAGGGAACATGCCTGTAGACCAGAGGGACAGAGTGATGAGGACACACTCTCTCTCACACACACACACTCACACACTCTCTTTCACAGTCACACACACACACACACACATTCTCTCTCACATTCACACACACACACTCATACACACACACTGTCTCACACACACACTCACGCTGTGTCAGAGCGTACCTTGGGGAGGGGGGATGTGGGGGGGTCGAGGGGGGAACTCCTCCTGGTGCCTCAGCTTCATCTTCTCCATACAGGCTCTGAAAGAGGGACAGCTGCTGTGTCTGTGTCCAGCTGTGAGGACGCTGTCCAGATGTTGTTCGTACCTTGAGGTTGCTTCCTGCTTCAGCCGCTCGATGTCGGCCAGCGCTTGGGTCAGCTGATCCTGAAGCTCCTCCTTCTTCTGGTTCAGCTTCTCTCTGGCTTCTCGCTCCGCCAGGAAGTCTGCTTTGTAGATCTCAGCCTGAGGAGACAGCGGCTTTGACCTTTGACCCTGAGGTCACATGACCCTGCAGGTCCAGGAGGTCCCACCTGAAGAACCTACCTGTGCTGTGAGGACAGGAACCGTCTCCAGAGGACCCTTCTGCCGCTCCACCTCCTCCTTCAGTTTGTCGATCAGGTCCTGTTTCAGGGCCAGCGCTCGCTCCGCCTCCTCCAGGCGGCTGCACAGGTCCCCCCCCTGCAGCTGGAGACACGCCCCTGGGGTCACTGAAGGTCGGCGGGGACATGGTGAAGAGCGGACCTTACCTCGTTCTTCAGCTTAGAATCGTAATCTTTGAACAGACAAGTGTAGGCGTGTTGGAGCTGAGTGAGCTTCTTCCTGGAGGAACGAAGGAGCAGAGCATCACCATCATCTTCATCACCATCGTCATTATATCATCATCATCATCATCACCACCATCATCAC